>CAWVNZ010002258.1:51333-127902 GCA_963930735.1 Dioctria linearis | reverse complement strand
CATCTCAAGCAGATTTCAATACTGGTACCCACCGAGATCCAACTACTTTGACAGCAGCGCAATCATCAAATTTCAATAAAACCAGTGTAATACTAGGTACAGTCATAGTTGAGATAAGCAGCAACGGCGGTAATGTTAGTCAATGTCCGGCCATTCTCGACTCTGGCTCTCAGTTAAGCTTCATAACTGAGAATCTCGCAAGAAAACTAAAATTAAATCGAAGCTCTGAAACAATGTGCATTCAGGGCATAGGAGAAAGTAAGCTAAAGGCTCAGCATAGAGTAAACTTGCAACTGAAGTCAAAGATGAATAATTACTCGACACGAATAGAAGCGTTCATACAATCCAAGATAACGTCTCATCAACCAGACCAATTGATAAACACTAAGCCATGGCGGATTCCAGAGAATATACATCTAGCTGATCCAGAATTCAACCGCCCTGGTCCTATTGATCTACTCCCCGGTGCAGACATCTATTATGACATACTGTCAGTCGGTCAAATAAAATTAGGCAAAAACATTCCAACACTTCAAAACACACTTTTCGGATGGGTAGTAGCTGGCCGTTTTATTGGAGAAAGATCTCCATATGCTTCTTGTGGAATCTGCACCGAATCCATAGAAGACCAGTTAGAGCGATTTTGGAAATTGGAAGAGATTGAATCATCTGATGAAAGCGAAAATTTCACTACAGCAGAACAAAAATGTGTTAACCATTTCTATCAACACATTACAAGAAACAATGAAGGAAGATTCATAGTCAAGCTACCGTTTTTAAACGATCCCAAGGCATTGGGAAAGTGAGAGACCATCGCTCGCAACAGGCTCCTTTCTCTAGAAAGAAAATTCAGCAGGCACCCAGAAATAAAAGAACAATATGTGCAGTTCATGCGTGAATATGAAGCTTTAGGCCATATGAAGGAAGTAAATCCAACTGAGATCGGTAGTCCACATTACTTCCTCCTACATCACTGTGTTACTAAATTGTATAGCAGCACTACAAAACTTCGTGTAGTATTTGATGGCTCAGCTCAAACATCATCCAACGTGTCCCTAAACCAAGTGCTCTGGAAGGGACCAACAATTCAAGATTAGCTATTTTCCATCCTGATTCGATTCAGATTTCCGAAGTTTGTATTCACAGCAGTAGACAAGTCCTGCTAGCTGAAGAGGATCAAAAATATCAACTAATCTTGTGGAGGAAAAATCAAGGTCAGCCAATCAAACACTACAAGCTCAGTACGGTCACGTATGGACTAACAACAGCACCATTTCTGGCAACGAAATGCTTAGAGCATCTAGCTAACGAAATGGCCCTAACTAATTCTCTAGGATCTCAAGTGTTAAAAAGAGATTTCTATGTCGATGATGTCATGACTGGATCCAACCAGCTAATTGTAGCTATCGAGATCCAACAACAATTAAAGCATATCCTTCAATCAGCTGCGTTCAATCTACGCAAATGGTGTTCCAATCACCCCGAGTTGCTTGAAAATGTGCCTCAAGAAGACATCGAGCTAGAACTAGATCTCAACGACACCCTGGAAGGATTCATAAAAACATTGGGACTGACTTGGCTACCCAAATCCGACATGTTTTCTATCAAAACATCATGGAAAGAAACGAAGAGAGACACGAAAAGAACTATACTATCCGATATCGCACACATCTTTGATCCTCTTGGATTCATGAGTACTGTGATTATAACTGCAGAACTGTTTATCAAGAAAATCTGGACCTTGAAACTTGACTGGGAGGCAGCATTACCCATGGAAATGCATACTAGCTGGCTTAAATTTCGGGAAGGATTGAAAGCACTCAGTGATATAAAAATTCCACGACACATTGCATCAGGCAAAACTATCAAGATATTTCAAATTCATGCATTCTCAGATGCCCCGGAAGCAGCTTACGGAGCAGCAATATATATCACAGCAATACATCAAGATGATACCATAACTGTGAGACTGCTGTGCGCAAAATCAAAGGTTGCCCCAAATAAGACAACAACTCTTCCTCGCTTAGAGCTCTGCGCCGCAAGGCTATCAACATAAGATGTTATTTTTGGACAGATTCTGAAATCGTGCTGGCCTGGATCAATTCAGAATCATCATCATATCACAATTTCGTTGCCAACCGTGTTGCGACTATTCAACGGTTAGCGAATACAGATCAGTGGCGCCATATCCCTTCTAAGGCAAATCCAGCAAACATAGTTTCGAGAGGAATTCCTGCAGACAGATTAGCTCAGTGTAACCTCTGGTTTTACGGTCCTATGTTTCTACATGGCACGGAAACAAGTCTGGCCTGAAAATGCTGAGGGTGCAAACAGCCTACAGATTTAGAGAAAAGGAAACCTAAAGTAGCTCTAACTACATCTGCACTACAACTGTCATGGATTATGGACATAAAGCACAACAACTCATTTAAACGGTTGCAGAGAATAGTCGCATACGTTGTGAAATTTACACGTTTAATGAAACGGCGTGAAGGGACTAAGGCTAGTATCTTGACTACTGAAGAATTAAATGAAGCCTTATTGTTAATTTTATCCCAAATCCAGCAAGATGGCTTCAGAGACACTTACATCAGTTGCAGACAACTAAGCGTGTTGATGTCACTAGCTCTTTAAGTAGTCTTGCACCCTTTCTTGATGAAAGAGATATCATTAGAGTTGGCGGTAGATTAGAAAACGCATATATATCGTATGAAGCAAAACATCCTGCACTTCTACCATATGAGCATCAATAATCGAAGCTCCTGATGACAGACATTCATCTCAGCAATCTCCACATTGGACATCAGGCGCTTCTCGCAACAACAGGCAAAGGCTTTGGCCCATAAAGGGATAGACAATTGCCAGATCAATAGAGCAACAGTGTACTCGCTGCATCAAGGCCAAGCCAAAGCTGATGACCCAGTTCATGGGAAATCTGCCACCAACAAGAGTACAACCTGCAAGGCCCTTCATAAACTCAGGGGTTGACTTTTGCGGACCCATTTATACGCATTATAAAATAAGAGGAAAACATCCTCAAAAGTCATACATAGCAGTATTCTGCTGTTTGCAACCAAGGCACTACATCTCGAAATAGTCAGCGCTCTCCACTGAAAGTTTCCTTGGTTCCCTCAAACGATTTATTGCTAGACGCGGACACTGTCAAGATTTGAGCTGTGATAACGCAACAAATTTTGTTGGTGCAAAGAACCAATTGAAGGAACTGCAGGATGCGATATACAACGAAGAGGCCAAAGGAAGATCATCGAATTATGCCAATCAAAGGGAATTAACTTCAAGTTCATACCTCCACGTGCCCCTCATTTTGGTGGATTGTGAGAGGCAGCAGTGAAGTCAGCCAAATCCTTGCTAAAAAAATCCGTAGCGTCTGCCTCCTTGACATATGAAGAACTATCAACGGTCACAGCCGAAATCGAAGCAATCTTAAACTCAAGGCCAATTACGCCATTATCATCAGATCCAAATGATCTTGCGGCTCTAACTCCAGGCCATTTCCTAATTAGTGAGCCACTTACAGCAATTGTCGACCCCCAGTCAAGTCCTCAACCCATCAGCCTTATAAAGCGGTGGAAACTGGTAGCTCGCATTAGACAAGAGCTTTGGCGTCGCTGGTCAAACGAATATTTAAGTGAGCTGCAACATAGCCACAAGTGGAAACAACAGGGAAGGAATGCTCACCCAGGGATGATGGTTTTAATCAAGGAAGACAATTTACCTCCTTTAAAATGGCAACTTGGAAGAATAACAAATGCAGTAAAGGGCGACGATGGTTTAGTACGTTTTGCTGACGTTAAAACGGTCTCAGGCATTTTCAGAAGACCGGTTCATAAATTAGCTCCGCTACCCATGAACATCGACGAGGAGAGCTCGATTACGCACAGCAACAACATAACTGAGGACCAGGAGACTACTGAATCCGAGCCAAAACCTAAACGGACAAGGATCTCCTCACGTCCAGGCTTAAGCCTGATGCTTTTTACGTGCTTAATCATGCCAGTGATCGGAACGCCTTTGATGGAACTCACTCCCTTTGATTCACAACCTGGCATACACTTTGAGAGCCTAGGGTTTGTTCATCTCACCTCCAACGAATGGAACCTAGTTGTTTATTACGACTTAGAAAATTATCGGAAGGAATTTACAGCTATAAATAGGAGCATTTACCAACTAGAGAAGATATGCAATTTACTGACTGACAAGTCTCGGTATAATAGTTTACTGAAACAATTGATGCGACTCAAGGTACAACTCTCTCCGACTATGCAGAAAAACTATCATCAACAATTGACAACATAAAGGGAAATGAAGCTCATCTGCTTGAGTTGATCTAAAATCAAACCACCATAGTAGACTCCACTATAAATGTTTTAAAACATGACGAGGAGGCATTTTACAATCAACTTAGAGAAGTTAACAAGCAATTCAATGAAATAGTGGATGAAATCAACAACTTCACTGACGTCTTGCAACAACAGAATTTGGCACAACTATTTTCAACATTGGCAATTGAAGCAACATTAATATCACGCACACAAGAGTCAATCTTAGAGGTTCTGATAGACACCCATCATGGAAAATTCAACCCACAACTACTAACTCCAAGTCAATTAAATAAAGAGTTGATGATAATCACGGATAACTTGCCATCCAACCTCCGCATACCCTCCAAACAAAATAACATCTTGCACCTCTATAATCTAATGAAGGTGGAGGATCGCGCAACAACCAAATATGTAATTTTTCGAATAAGATTACCGCTATTTGCCTTCGAGGAGTTCGAATTATTCCATATCATTCCGGTCCCAGTACGGGTCAACAATACATTTATGGCCATAAGACCATCAGCTGAGTTCTTAGTTACAAATCTTCACAGAGACCAATATTATCCACTCAACGAGCAAGAATTCAGAACATGTATGACCATAGATGAAACTGACCACATCTGTAAGCAAAGACATCCACTTTATCGAAGAGGAGCAAACATCAGCACTAGTGAGTTCAATCTTATATCTCGCTCACCTCTTGCAGAAAGTTGCGAGATCACAAATGCAGAAAAATTACCCAAGTGCATTCAACTATATAATCCCAATCAGTGGATATACTCCGTAAGAAAACCCACCACTATAAATATCGTTTGTGGAACTACTATGGTTCAGAAATCAGTAGAAGGGTCGGGATTTTGAAAATGCAAAGAGATTGCGAAATAAAACAAGAATTCCTAACAGTACGAGCTCATAATGTTTATCCACAGTCCACGAGAGTATCATTCACACCAACAGATAACCTCACGGACTTTGTGAAGCCGGAACACTTTCCACTGATACATCTGCTCAAATCGCAAGCTATCGACCATGCGAAGAAATTCCAAGAGTTACAGAGAAGTCTCCAAGAAATCAGGAATGAAGAGATATTACCAAACCAGATACATTCAAATGACATCCACCAATTCACGGTAGGCTACTTTTCTCTTGCAGTAGGATTAGTCGTAACAGCCCTTCTAATCTACACCAAATGGAAAACGGGTGCAAAATCTAACTCAAGCATACCAGTTCCGATGCCACGGACATTGCAGACCTCACAATTTGTGATCAATGTTGAAGATGAAGCCAGTTGAACACTGTTCAACGCGGGGGAGGATGTTAATGCCGAAGAATAGATTTGCAAGCAATCAAATTACTTATATGTATAAAATCATACAATTACATTAAAATCAAAAGAAAATCAATTATCATCAAAATTGTCACAGATAAAGTGTAAAGAACTCAAGTTCATGACCGCAATTCTTGAGAATCATATTACATGCATTGCTCGAGAAAGCGACGCTTGAAAAGAGTTCAGCGCACTTTATGCTGAATTGCATTTTTGCCTTAATATTAATGTGACAAGTGAGCAAGAATTAATTTGTATGTTAATCATATTTTTATTATAAATTTGAGATTCTACATAGAATAAAGGCAGTTATAATTTTCGAATGAAAAAGGTCGTTTTGGTTTCGTTTATCGTCTACGTTCAGAGCATAGTTTACCCTTAAGCACTTCACATTTAACATTGTGTACTTGTTTTGTACTTGGACACACATCTCCAACCCTGCACTTGTTTTGTATTTGGGCACACACTACTTATAATTGCATTGGTTCTGTACCAAAGTAAGAAAAGCGGCCAATAAAGGAATTTGTCGCTCTTTAAACAAACCATGAAATTGGAAAGACTTCTTTGATACCCAAATTTGTCGAGGAATACTTAGTTGAGCGATTATCGGCAAATAAGATATAATTTTCTTCCAGGTTTTACTTATTGCTGCAGGCAGAATTTCATCCCACTCATATTTAAGTAGCCATAGTTGCTGAAACATGATTTTGATTGAGACCAGGAGCGGGGCGAGCCAGCCCAAAGGATCAAATACCCTGGAAGATTCTGATAATATACTTCGCTAAGTGTTAGCTTTAGACAGGGATTCTGACACCGTGAACGAAAACGTGTCTTGTGTGGGGTTCCATTGGCGATACATTTTCTGAACATCGGCTGAGATTGCGATTTTATGTTTGCGAAAACTGAGCAATATCGATGTGAGATCTCTCTGAATTGTTGGGCCGACCAACAGATTTTCGTTAAGACAAATGTCTGAACTGGATTTACAAGATCCAACGAAAACAAAGCGTATCTTGGCGTTGGGCTCATTTTTAAAAACCGCATGATGTGGAAGATAGAAGGAATTACTGCTCCTTGTGCCAATATCTCTTCTGGATGTATTAGTTCCATGTGACCTAATTCTTCGTATTCACGCATAAATCCAAAATAGGCTGTCTTATAATAAGGATTTCTTGCAAAGCGACCCTGTACCGAGTGAAGCCGAGTATTTGCATTTCCTATTGAATTGCCAAATTCTTCTCTATTGGTTCTAAAGAGCAATGAAACTATATAGCGCTCAGTTTTATCCCGTGAAGCGGTTGATGTAAAGTGATTTTCGGCTTGCATTTCTTCGTCAGTTAATTTGGGAGGTTCGGAAACCATATCTTCAATCTTCCAAAAGTTTTGTAGCGTTCGATCGAGATTTTCGAAAACTATTGGATTCATGCTAAGAGGTGGGGGTGTTCCTATGAAAATCCAGCTGTTAGCACCCACCCAAACATGGTGTCGTGAGCCACTAGGTTGCCCTTGTCGTCGTACAATATCCAGCTCTGAATATTTCGAAGAATTTGTCTGCCCCTAGGATTAGGTCAATTTGAGAGGTTTGGTTGAAATTCGGATCGGCTAGTTTAATGTCATGAATATAATTGTTTCTGTCTGTAAGTGTTGAGGTCGAGGGGCGATAAGTGGACAGTTGTTCTATAATAAATGCGACAACCTTTACATTAGGTGAGGTTGACCAACGAGCCCAAATGTCAAAATGAAACTTCCCCTTTGTAACTCCAACACCTGTAGCTGCCAGTCCACTAATGGACATTCTAGCGTTTTCTCTTTTTAAAAAAAGCCTTACTGCGAAAGATTGAGAAATGAGAGATCTGAGATCCTGAATCCAACAGTAAGCGTCAGGGCAGAAGCTTTCCTCTAACATCTCTTACGTGATACAATGATGTAGACAATAATGTGACCGGAAATGTAGTGGTGGTTCTCTTGTCGTTGCAAGAGGTAACTTTATCGGCATATGTGTTGAGGGTAGATAACTGTGACCCAACATTTGAGGTGCACTGTAAGGCCAGATTACCATTGGTAGCTGATGATGTGTTGCTTGCAGTTGTATGGTTGATTGAAGATGAAGGTGAATGGTTGAATGGAGTTTGAGATGTATGGTTGATTGAAGATGAAGATCTCGGATTGACAGCAGGCGAGTGGGTTACCAGTGCGTTATTACTCCAGGATTGTTAGATGCATGCAATAAACGATGATGATTTCCCTTACATTGATAGCAAATCATTTTCGAGTGACTGGTTTTTATTGAGTGATTTGGGCCGAGGCATCGGAAACAAAGTGAATTTGATTTAACAAGCGTCGCTCATCTAATGAACTAGATTTATAGTCCGGGCATTGCTATATTTGGTGATCTGCTTGACATTTGGGACATGTTAACTGTTTCTGAGAAATAGCACTATGTAATGCTTTGACTGGCTTGGAGGACTTCTTCAGACTAATATTTGCTGCTTCTAGTGCATCACACCTTTTGTTTAGAAAACTAAGCAATGCTTGGACAGTAGGGAATACTCCATTGGTTGATTCTTGTGCCCAGGCCTCTCTAGTATCAAAATCAAGTTTTGTTAAAATTATGTAGATGAGCCATGGGTCTCTGTACTCTGCGTCTTGTCCCAAGGCTCTTAGTTCTCGTATTGCTTCATCTCACGCGTCAGATAGACTACGCAGCGCTTTCGGGGTAGGATTATTTACCGACTGCTGATCTATGAATGAGTTTATGAATGAAGTTGCTATGTGTGATGGTTCATCATAACGTAACTTAAGTTTATCCCAGGCCTCCGAATAACTTGCATCGTTTACTGGTAGGTGTCGAATTAAAGTTGCTGGACCACCTTTTAGCGCAACCCTTTCAAATAGTGGAATTTGTGAGATCCGCTTAACAATCCATTTGAATCGATTGAGGCCTGAAACAAATCTTTAAAGGATGACCATTCTCTATAGTCAGCCGAAAATGGAGTTATATTTAATTTAGGAAGTCGTGCAGTGCTGGGTTGAACTTGAGAACGATTAAGATTGTGGAGAATTGATTGCTTCTGCAATAAAACCTTGATTCACTTGTCGTGCCCGTTGAGCAATCGAATTAACGAATCCAATAATTAAAAGCGATACTCGAATTTCTTTTAACACAGTTTCTTTATTAAACCATAAAACAAACTGACCTATCTTAATACCTTTTAAAAGCAAAACCAATCTGAACCGAACTGTAACTTGATATCGCGATGAGTGATAACGGAGCGGCTAAAAAATACTACAGGCCCTCGCCAGTCCAGTCATTGGTCTTTTATGCACCAATATTCGGAAGTAGACTTTACTTAACAACGCGGATGTAAACAAACGACAACAACCTTGCCGTTTGTTCTACCGGTTGCAGCACCTGAGTCGCTCAGTAGTAAACAATCGCTTTACATAATAATTACCATGCGAAGGTTAATTATTATTGTAATCGTCGATTGCTCCACTAAGCGCTCATCGCAGCCAGCTGTTAAGCTAATCAGCAAAATAACCGACAGTTGCAGAAACAGTACAATGCGACGTTACTGTTTAGTAATTGCTAATTATTTCACTAAAATGCGCCCTTGGCTGCTGGAAGAATCTTCCGTATATTGGGCCATCACATCCCTCCCCCCTTGGAAAAACTAGTTTCCGCAGGGAACTAGATCTGGAGAGTGAAACAGTCTTAATTAACAACTGAGAATATTTTGTTTCTCGTTCGGTTCAGATTGTTTACATTTTCTTTACATACCTACTATCTAAATTGTCTTATCTTCCTTTTTCATTCCTTACATTTTTTATTTTTACAGCATTTCTCTTTTTATTTTCTTCTTACATTTAACTTCAATACTTCCTTTACATATTTAATTTCTTTCTTACTTTTATCTCATTTCTTTTTTATTGTGTTCTCACAACATCTCTATTTTCTCTTTTAGTTTATTTACTGTTTTTTTTTTTTTTACTAATTAACAACAATATAAATAACTGCATACTTGTGTTTTGTTTACATTCTTCTATTATATTTCTTTATTCTATTTTTTTACTTCACATGTCTTTTACTTTGAAACTTTTCCCACTTATCGTAATAAGTTATTTATTTCTATTACATTAAAATTGTATGTACCTATTGGACAAGAATTCATTAATTCATTTACACGTATTATCCCGTTAGAAAACATTGCTTACTACCTATAGGTATAATGACAAAATAACAAAAAGTTCTTTTTACAGCCCGAATACTTACAAAAATACTATCCAAACCATAACAACAAAATTTTTCTCTCACTAATTACAATTTTTACACTCCTCTAGCCTTAAAGTTATTCTTCCTATGGGTGCCCAAAAACAATTACATTATTACAATAAGACTACTTTACTATTCTAATTGCACCAGCTGCTTCTCGAAGGCGGTTGGTAAATTTGCGGTTTGTAGGGTTGCTGTTGTTGGGATGGCCTTTTTTATACTGGATTGCACTTTTTTGGATAGCCTCGCTTGGGTTTAGCCCGTCAATGTTTTGCTGATAATGGTTCGAGTTTGTTCACTTTTCTGAGGCTTCAAGTGGTACACTAATCTGCTAATACTGCGGGCATTTGATTACCTTTGAATTTCGAATGAACTAATGAAATCTTCAATAGGCTAATTGATCCCATTAATTATATGGATAGATAAAAAATGTTTTCATCTACACTGTATTGCTGGAAGCCCTTAAATCAGTTTGTAACTAGAATGTATGACAATTTCTTGTTAGAAACGCTTCTTTAATTTCAGTTGGAACGACTGATCCAAATGTTTTAAAAAAAATAATTTCTTTTGTGCACGATGGAGTTCTCTCAATTATATTGAGAGTCCACGCGTACTTAAAGATTTGTGTTTTTTTTTGTATATATCATGTACATATGCATATTAGTAGGTATACCATATTACAGACCTCTCAACATGAAATTATGCGCTAGTAGTTCCGTCAGGTTTCCCAATTGTAGCTGTCCAATAAACGTTCCTCTAAGATGTAGCTATTGTTTTTTGCCTTCTCACTGCTGCTCGGCATCTATGTACATCATATATGTGGGCTTCAATATTACAGGAATAGTGTATATCTGCGCATGTTCAAATGATTATTTTACTCATCTTCCGGGCGTAAATTATCCGTGGATGTAAATATACGAGGCTCAAAGACATCAGCGTAGTTATCCTTGTCCGCTGCATCTTACAAATTTCTTGTACTTTGCTCGTACTCCGATCTTCGTTTCATAGATCCTCTCCTTCTGCTGCCGCCTGTGCTCTGGAAGTGTTGTATATACAGATTTATCGATCTTATCTATACATATTTAACCTATGGCAACCCTTTTATTTTTCTCTATGCTATGTACATTTTCAATCTTTTTCTTCTATCCCTTGTTTCTTTTGCAACTTTATTTCTTTAACTCTTATTATTAACAAGCTTTTCGTCCGTTTTTCAACATTGTTAACCTATTGTTTTCCTTTATATGCATTACTCTTTTGGTTTTTATCTTTCTTGAGCCTACTTTTTAGTTTTCCATCTCTAACTATAAACATTTATTTATTATCTTTATACATTTCTTATTCTTTAACTTTTTCTTTCTATTTCTTGTCAAGTAATATTTTTGTTTTTGTATTTTTTTTATATATCCTCTTTCTTTTAGATCTCTTTATTTTCTTTAATATTCGCAAATTTCTCTTTCGTTTAATTTCTCTATATTTTTTTTTAAACATTTTCTTACCTTTACCTTCTTACCTTTTAACCTAGAAATTTACCTGGATGCACTGGGTTATCTGTATTATTTCTTTCACATCCTTATGGCCATTGACTACCAAACTCCGCTCATCGAATTTCTTCTGAAATTGGAGGGAATTTGTTGGAAATCTCTTTGGTTACGTTCCCCGATTCCTGGGTCATAACCGTTACCTACCTTGTACAGCCCGCTCAAATTTGGCATAAGATTGGTCCTATTAATCTTATTTCTGACCGGCGGAGCTACCATACCTGTTTGACAGCTATGCTTTGGCGTCTGTAACTTACCTTTTTGCTTAATCCCCTGGGTTTTCCCTAGTTGAGGATAGAATTTTTTCCTATAATTATAGCGCCATGCAGATTGATTGTCAAATCTGTGAGATTTCGTTTGTTCATGGAAAGAATTAGGACTTTTTATGAAATAGTCTGTTGCATTGGCGATTCTTACGAATGCACGGTCATCAAGTTCCGCACTGTCGTAAGCTATGGTCCAAGTCTTCTCCCCTTGTTGTGGCTGGACTGGCTCATCCACTATGGGTATACTTCTCTCCCCCAGTCCTGATGCTTCCTTTACATTACATTTTATATTCTTCCGGTTGCTGTCTGGCTTACTGATATCTGGTCTGATGTTTTCTGCCACGATCCTGTGAGCCTCCTCTATTCTGGCATGGAACTGATTTCTAGGACTGTAATTATTGCATACCATTGGACCACTAGCTGTTATATTTCTAAAAACGGAACTTTCTTTCTGCACTTCGTTGGCATCTAGAATCCACAATTTCCTATTTACACAATCGATCACAGCTTTGTCACTGAGGAAATCCATTCCAAGGATACCATCGGCGGGAATGGAGTCAGTGTCACCAATGACATTAAATTGGCAAACCTGCTGACCGTTATCTATCAGTAATTTTGCCTCACAAGTACCCATGGAGCTTTTCGCGTTTCCAAATAGTCCTCCAATTCTTATTTTATTTTGTGTGTGTATGAAGGTATCTCTTTTTATCCTACTGAGCTTCATTAAGCTACATGTGGATCCCGTATCTAATAAAAGCCTAAACGTACCTTCTACAGCTATATCTGATGCGACTGTGATGATAAATTTATTACTGGAATTCAATTGTTCTGTTTCTCTATCTGCTAAATACTTTGTTACGCAGATATCCGTGTAATGGTCGCGTGTTCTGCAGAATTTGCAATAAAGCTCCTCCCGTCCTGGATAGAATTTATTTTGAATACTAGCTGCACAGTTGGCTACTCTTACGCGATGAATTTGGCAATTGGATATCTCGTGCCCATATTTCTGACACTTAGTGCAGTAAGGAGGCTGCTTTCTCCACTGGCATTCTTTAGCAAAGTGCCCAGGCTGACAGCATTTGAAGCATTTAGCAACTCTGGATTGCTGCCTGGTCCTTCTTGGAGATTCCCAGTTTATTGTTGGTGCTTGCACTACTTCAAATTGCTTTTGGAATTGTTTCTGCCTTACATTGATAACATTTCCAGCCTTCCAGCTTTCCTGTGGTGTTTCGCTGGAGTATTGTGGTACTTTTTCCCATACTCCTGGCGCCATAGCTTCAAGCCTTTTTGAATCTCTTTCGAAGTAAAGAGCTTCTTCTCGAACTTCTTCTAGAGATTGGAATCTCCTTCCCGTCAGATGCACTTGCGTTGCCTTATTCCCTACGCCTGCTTTAAAAGTAGCCACTGCGTCAGCTTCCAATTCTGCTACTAGTCCCCCTTCCTTATTTGGGTACTTAGCTGTGACTGCTGTTTTAATTTTGTCCAGAAGCTCTTTCATTCTATCAGCGAATTCTCGAATGTCCTCTCCAGGTCGTTGTTTACACTCCAGCATTTCCGTACGTAGCTCACTGAACGATTTTCGTGGCGTATATGCAGTTGTAATAACTTGCTGCAGAGTTTCAAAATCCTTCGGCTCCTGGGAACACACTAGATAATAAGCGTCATCTGTAAGCCGAAATTTCACACATTTGATAAAGATAGCTTTTTCTTGAGTAGTCAATTGATCGTAGAGTTCCTTGCTGCAATTCAGGAAACGGTACAATTCTTTGCCCAGCTTTGGTGACCTTTCCCCAGAAAATAATGGTATATATTTGGATACCATATCCATAACTTTCCCATGTGCTTCCGCCATACTGTTCTTGGGCAATCCGTATGATTTACTGCTTCCTGGTTTTTTTGTCTTTCCCTTCGATGAGCTACTCTTAGCTGAAATATCTTGCCTATCTTTCGTTTCTCGTGGTTTATCCCAGAACACTAATTTCCTTGGTGTCCACTTCTTACTGACTTCTTGCCTGTATACTTTCTCTTGCGGCAGTGGACCCTCGGCTCTTAATTCTGTCTCCAGTTCCTCCGCTGCCTCTTCTGCTTCCTTCAGTTGCTGTTCCAAAGACAATATTTTCATTATTAGACCCTTGTTCTTTCTTTTCTCTTCTTCTAACAATTGTTCTGCTTGGATCTCACCCCTTTGGATCACGTCGAGTGTAGCCGTTACCAGCAAGTCTAAAACTTCGCCTTTCGTACAGGACTTGGCAGCTGTATTCCACTCCTGAATCAATTTTCTCGATTCTTCACTTGATGTTCGTTTTTGCAACTCTGCCGTGAGATGCTCTCCAATATATTGCCAGTCTTGCTCGTAGCTTTCTAACTTCTCCTTACACTCTTTTAGCTCCTGCGATCTTTCTTCTAATTCCTTCTCTTGAGTTTCGAACCGTAACAGTTGCTCTCTTGTCAGTACATTACTTCTATCCACCGACATTGAAGTCTGAACCAGAAGATCATCTAATTCTTCTCTCTTTTCCCTCCAATCTAAGCCGAGTTACATATACATATATATTATATATAACACCTAACCAAGAAAACAATCTCACCCAACAAAACAACTTACACAAAAGTTAATTAATTTTAAACTACACCTAGTAAACCTAATTCAAATTTTTCCCAATTTCCTCATTAAATCTCACATCTATATTTTTATAAAATCAAACCTAAACTATAACAATATCACCCTAACTATCTTGGTATCGCTTTCAACTCTCAAAAACAAAACTCCCAAACTCTATCATATTACATGGGGACTCCAGTAGTTACTACGACTGTTAAAAATCCGAAAAATTGAATATACGCGCGTATGATCAACGCCTAAAATGAAACGTGACATTGAAAACTTTATACACAAGAAACGAGAATCACGAAATAAAATTACAAGCTCCCTACTCTATGCAAATTAATTATTTATCACACAATTCTCTTCTTACTAGGCACTTTACACATTTATCCCAAACCAATTTATTCAATTCGAATTTCTATTTTAACTAATGCTTGCGTGAAACGAAGATCACGGCTTAAACTTATTAACACCTTACTCTATACAAACACATTCATCTTATATAACAAATTTTAATAAAATTGTTTTTTTATTTGTCGCCAAAAGAGCAAAAACCCACCAAATATCACTTTAGACTGAAAGATCCTATAATACACTAAATCTAACACTTCTTAATTAACCTGAAAAGTAAATGGAGCAGCTAAAAGAAGCAGAACTCCCACAATTAACAAAAATGGAGCAGCTAAAAAAAAGCATAACTCCCAAAAATAATAAAAAATGGAGCAGCTAAAAAAGCATAACTCCCAAAAATAACAAAAAATGGAGCAGCTAAAAAAGCATAACTCCCAAAAGTAAAAACACAACGAACACAATACCTGTATTACAGCAACACTTAAACATCCTACCGGCTGCGCCAAATTGTCGTGCCCGTTGAGCAATCGAATTAACGAATCCAATAATTAAAAGCGATACTCGAATTTCTTTTAACACAGTTTCTTTATTAAACCATAAAACAAACTGACCTATCTTAATACCTTTTAAAAGCAAAACCAATCTGAACCGAACTGTAACTTGATATCGCGATGAGTGATAACGGAGCGGCTAAAAAATACTACAGGCCCTCGCCAGTCCAGTCATTGGTCTTTTATGCACCAATATTCGGAAGTAGACTTTACTTAACAACGCGGATGTAAACAAACGACAGCAACCTTGCCGTTTGTTCTACCGGTTGCAGCACCTGAGTCGCTCAGTAGTAAACAATCGCTTTACATAATAATTACCATGCGAAGGTTAATTATTATTGTAATCGTCGATTGCTCCACTAAGCGCTCATCGCAGCCAGCTGTTAAGCTAATCAGCAAAATAACCGACAGTTGCAGAACAGTACAATGCGACGTTACTGTTTAGCAATTTCACTAAAATGCGCCCTTGGCTGCTGGAAGAATCTTCCGTATATTGGGCCATCACACACTGTCGAACTGAGATCTTGTTGCTCTGATAGGTTAATTTGCCTAGGTTGTCCTACTTGTGGTGTTGATGCACGAATAAAACTAGCCTTTGCGTCAAGGTATTTGTTCCCGTATTCTTTCATTTCTGAAGCCTGCCCATTATACAGTAAAAGACTGTCTTCAATACTACAAAACTCCCTCCATGCTTCTTCAAGATTACGGTACCCTTTACTCGTCCCCGCTTTTGAATGAGAGCTTTTTTATTTTCTTCAGACATTTTGCACAGAAATTGAAAAAAAAGAAATAAATTCACTCTTAAGTATTGAAAATTGTTCGAATAAATCTAATTACTGGAAGATCAGTGAAAATTTACACGTGTTGACCAGGCTTATAATATACCGTTATCGAATGTCTAATAATTAAATTTGATAATTTCAGAAAAGTTCTCTGTTAAAGGCTCTTTTGCCTTTGTCGATTTTCTTTTGTTGGAGTCAAAGGCACTTGGACCTTGACTTTGTTGTGAGAGTCGTTGGTGCTTGTACCAAGACTTTTAAACAGTTAATTGTTGATTGATTCTAGTTGCCTTACCTTGGATAGGGGCAAAACAGAAAAACAGAACTTCGTAGTGGCTTTAAAAACTTCTCTTGATCAGCTGAGACTTCATTGAATATTTGAACTAAATTTATACATTAAAACTGCTTACTAGCTAATTTTTGTACATTATGTACGAGTAAGTTCTTATCGTACCCACGAATTCCACCGTCGTTCAGAGTACCGACAAATTTTCTTATTGCTTGCTCTCAGTTACACAAGCTGCATATCCAATTTATCATTCTTTACCATTGAAATTGTCGCGATAATTCTATGCTCAACTGCATATTAGGCAAATTCTGTGCACAACCTGCATATAAGATTGCACTTTTTATCAGTGGAATTCGTGGGTACATTTAGTTAATTGTGGGAAAATTATTTCTTGCAAACTTGAACATCCTCCCCGCGTTGGACTGTAGTTCAACTGTGATTGATTCTCGATGGTTATTGCAAAATCTCCGGCCGAACTTCTCCTTGGATAGGGGGTTGGCTGTGGAGGGTCTGCAATGATCCGTCTTGGATGAGGTTTTGGTTTTGAGTATTCGTCCGTTTTTCGGCACCAATTCCAGCTATTAGCCTTAGACTTACATATGAAGCATACAGCGATAGTGCCTGCTAGTAACACCGCTATGTATCCTACGGCATACTGGTGAACATCGTGCACCTGGAGTCTAGTGGGTAGCTTACTGTTGGCGATTTATGTATCGAGGCGTTGTTTAAAATCCTGCAGCTCGCGAAACTGAGCGTTGTAGGGTGATACTTTGTTTATTACAGCCTCTATCTCCTCTTGTTTCACGATGTCTGTAATATTGCTTATGGGAGTGTAGGACATCCTATTGACACTAGGGTATATATTGTGCCCCTGAACCGCGACTTCGTTCTGTTTTATCATGCAATCCTCCTGTAGCTTCATAATGCCCAGTCCTTCCATTGTTCTTGTTGTAACATTGGTGCCACAAACGACTTCTATTAAAACCCTTTCCATTGGTTTGGATTGTTTAGCTGGATCCACTGGGACTCATCTCCGATGTCAACGATGCGGCATGATGACGCTGGTGATAATCCGTTTATCAAATTGACCTCACAGGAGCTTTTACTTGACCCCCGATTGTAAATTGGATGAGTCTGCTTACATAAGTGATGACCTTCATTGATGGAGATGCATGATTTATACCTCTTGTTCGGTGAGAGGGAAATATTGGTCCCGATGTAAGTTGATGATTGAAAAACTTATATGATGGCGTAATTTTAATGAAGGTACCATTGATGAGTACTGATATCGGTATTATCCGAAAGTGTTCAAAATCTTCAGGTGACAGTAATGGTAGACTGAGCTTAAAGATTACGTGTCTTGCTGTGACTCGTGCTGCTGCCTTCAGTAGGTTGTATAAGCCGCGAACATAATCTGGTCTCACTGGCAGTCTTAAAGATTGTGTTAAGTGGGTTCTGATGGTAAACAATTCTTGTCTTAGTTGGTTCGGTGAGATCAATTGGGGACTAACTCGTCCATTGTGAGTGTCATTTAGCATATCTATGATGGCGAACTGCAATCTGTATATTTGAGCCTACTAAAATTGTCTGTATGGACAGCGATGTAAATAGAAGGGTTAATCTTTCTTGCTGAAGTTCCTTTGAAGTAAATTGAGTGAAGTTGGCAAGTTGTGCTAATTCTGATTCTATTTCTGTATACTGGCTGGTCCACTGTTCGTGGTTTCTTCTAATGATGTTCACAGTCGTATCGATAATTGTTATTTGGTTTTTTATCATATTGAGAAGGTGATTTTCATTTGACTTCACATCCTCAATCGTCTGAGACATCTTCTCAGCGTAATCGGCATCTAATACTCCAAACAATGCATTGGCGATGTTTCCGACAAAATTTACGGCTCCTCTTCTAGTTCGGCCTGGTTCGCCATCGACTTGTGGCCTTAACAGCTCGTTATTATTAGCCAGCTCAGCCTTTAGATGCTCTCGTTGTGTGACTATAGTTCTGCATGATCTCTCTCGTGTGATTGATTTACAGAGGTCGTGCAAGACCCGACTTCCATTCAGTAAATTTTCGAACTCTCTCCAATAGGGTGTCATATTATAATAGAAATCACGCTCGCGGTGCCAAAGATTTCAAAGTGGAGCCCTGGCTGATTTTTAAATGGCGTTATTTCAACAGGTTAAGCGATACTTGATGGTAGGCACAAACAAACCATTAGTAATATGCTGATTGCGGACCCTGCTGAATATCGTGCCTTCTATTTTGGAATTTTATTGGTCGGCATTGAACTAGGCTTGTCTTGCTGCGTTGATGCCGAGCTTGAGGCGGTTGCATCTATTTTAATGCTGGTGCTAGTTTTCCTTGGTTCTGATTCCTCCGCCAAAGGTATTTCCTCATTCAATATGGGAAGTGGTGCCAGCCTATGTATAGGTCGACGCAAGATATTGTTTGCTACTCGGACATCAGCCACTCGAGCGAAGCCGTCGTCCCCTTTAATGACGCTAGTTATTGTTCCTAGTGGCCATTTAAGTGGGGGCAGGTTGTCCTCCTTAATGATGACCAACGTTCCTGTTTCGATATTTTGGCTTAATGTCTTCTATTTAGTGCGCTGTTTTAGTTCATTCAGGTACTCTCTGGACCACCGCTTCCAAAATTCGTTTTTCAGGTGGGCGACCAATTTCCATCTGGTTGGAAGATTGGCCTTTACTAGTTCTGAGTTTTAATCAATCGTGCTGGTGGTTCCCCTATTAAGAAGTGTCCAGTGGTTAGTGCTCATAGATCATTGGGATGAGAGGGATGTTATTGGCCTCGAATTCAAAATTGCTTCGATTTCGACAACAACGGTTTCCAGCTCCTCGTAAGTCAAGGATGCATTTCCGACTGTCCTTTTAAGTAGGTGCTTAGCTGATTTGACGGCAGCCTCCCAGAGATCACCAAAATGAGGGGCACCTGGCCGAATAAAATGAAAGTCGGTGCCCTTGGGCTCACACACTGCAGCTATTTTAGTCTTTGCCTTGTCGGAATATATGGTTTCCTTCAGCTCTTCTAGTTCATTTTTGGCGCCAATGAAATTCGTTGCGTTGTCGTAATATAGGTTCCGACATTGGCCTCTCCTTGCCACGAATCGCTTAAGAGCCCCGAGAAATGCTGGTGCTGTTAAATCACTCACCACTTCCAGATGAACTGCCTTGGTGGCAAAGCAACAGAATAGCGCAATGTAGGATTTCTGTGGGCGTTTTCCTCTAACCTTGTAATGTGTCCACACTGGCCCACAAAAGTCCACACCAGCATTTGTGAATGGCCGTGCAGGTTGCACTCGATGAGGAGGCAAATTGTCCATTACCTGTGACATCATTCTTAGTTTTGCTCTTGCACAGCGTACACAATTTTGAACTATAAATCTTGCAATCGTTTTGCCCTTTACTGGCCAAAATTGTTGTCTCGTGATTGCTGGGAGAGTCTGTGGACCAACGTGAAGATTTTCAACGTGAATTTTGAGAATCAGAAGATTAGTAAACTGATGGGAATACGGTAGTAGCATTGGGTGCTTTGCCGCATAGGATACGTCGGCCGCTTGCAGACGTCCTCCCACGCGTATGATATCCCTTTCATCTAAAAAAGTACCATACTAATTAATGGGTTACCTTTGGCTAGATGTTTAAATTGCCTTAGTTGAATAGTCTCCCTGTTAAAACACTCTTCCTGCATTACCATAACAATTACTACAACCAGGAGTGGTTGTGGATTAATTGTGTTTATCTTTTTGCTTCTGTGTCTCAATATGAAGCGTAAGATCTCTGCTGTGATGCGGTTTAGTTTTTTGAACGAGTTATGATGATTTATCTTGAGAATGAAGTGTCTGGAATCCTGCGTTGTGGTTATGGGCAGTGCAGTTTGCTTCTTTTCTAAATCACACTCAATATTCCTTGAATATGGTTGTGGCCATGAAGATTCACTGCCATGTAAAAATACAGGCCCATAAAACCACAAGTTACAAGATTTCAGCTTATCCGGGATTAACCCTTGGGATAAAATATCAGCAGGATTTTCCTTGGAGCCGACATGACGCCATTGTTCAGGATTGGATAGTTCCTGAATGCTCGCCACGCGATTGGCCACAAATGTATGGAATGATGAAGAGAAGATTATGAATTCAACCATGCCAAAACATTTTCTGAATCCGTCCAGTAATAAATCGGCTCGTATCTTAGATTTAATTCCCTTTTGACACGCGTGGTGAGCTCAGCTGCTAGTTTAGCTGCACATAGTTCAAGTCTAAGTAAAGTAACTTGCTTAATTGGTGCTACCTACGACTTGGCACATAGCAGTCGTACTACGATCTGATTCTTCTTGGTTATAGATCTGATGTAGACTTCAGCTCCGTAGGCGTTCTGGGAGTCATCAGCGAACTTGTGTATCTATGTGACCTTTAATTATTCTTGAGACAGTACATGTCTTCGAAATTTAATATCGTTTAAAGATTGTAGATCATTACGAAACTTAGCCCATAGTGTGTACATCTCCATCGATATAGATGCGCTCCAATCTAATTTTAACGGCCATAGTCGTTGCAGGAATATCTTGGCAGTAAACACTAATGGAGACATGATGCCAAGTGGGTCAAATAGTCGTGCTATGTCTGAACATGCTGTTCGGTTTGTGATTGTGTTCCTTTCGAGCTTGGTGATTTTGACACAAAATGAGTCCGAGTTTGGTAGCCAAGTGAGAACCAACATTTTTATTTGCTCCTCAGTTTCGCTGCCAAATGTAAGCTGTGGCTCGCTATCGATTTGTTGAACACCTTTTAATATCCGCGGGTGGTTTGTACACTATTTTCGGAGTGTGAATCCTGCTTTAGCCAGTGATGCTGTCAGTTGTGTTTGCATTTCACAAGCAGCAGACAGGCTATCTGATCCTGAGATCACATCGTCCACGTAGAAATTTCTAGCTAGTACCTCTGCTCTCAGTGGATGTGATGTGGCCTGCTCTTGAGCAAGTCTTTGCAGACATTTTATCGCAAAATATGGTGCAGAGGTTGTTCCGTACCTGACGGTATTCAGTTGAAAGCATTTTAGAGGATTATCTGGGCCGGCTCTCCAAAAAATTAGTTGGAATTTTCGGTCGTCGATTGACCATTATTTGCCGATACATCTTCTCGATGTCGGCAGTGAAGGCGAACCGTGGTAATCGAAATCTGAGCAACAATTCGTCTTGTGTTGTTGGTCCTACCGCAAGTATTTTATTCAATGCGACATTGGAAGATGTTTTGGAAGTGACATCGAAGACAACTCACAGTTTCGATGTCGTGCTCTCTGGCTTGAGCACACAATGGTGTGGAATGAAATACTGTGGTGTTGTGATTGTTTTAACGTCGACTTCCTGCATGTGGCCTAGATTTTGATATTCATTCATAAACTCAACATACTGGGAACGGAGCTCACTATTCTTCATTATTTTTCGCTCTATTGACCAGAACCTCCGTAATGCGATGTCCTTAGTCTCACCTAATTTTTGTGGATTTTCCGTGAATGGTAGTTTGACAATAAAACGACCTGTGTCACTACTTTTGACATTTTGGTTAAAATGTTCTTCACATCGTTTTTCTGAAGGTGTAAAGGTTTTCCTATCTTCAGAAGCTACTTTCAAGGTCCAAAACCTTTCTAGTTGAAGATCCATTGCTTGGCCGCTATTAAATACACAACAGATCATTTGGTTTTGCGGTATCCGGTCAATCTTACCAGCTAACACCCAGCCGAGCACAGCATTCTGTAATGTTGGCAGTCCTTCACCTAGTCTTATCTGCCCAACCGATAAAAGCTGGTAGTAGAATTCTTCTCCGATCAGTAAGTCTACATAGTCAGGCTTATTGAAACTTGGATCGGCCAGCTTACTATTGGATGGAATTTTCCATTTTGAACTATCAATTGGTCGGGTCGGGTGTGGTGCTAAAATTTGCCTGAGGATGAATGCTTCTAATCTAGCAGGAAATTCACTCGTGCGTGATTGGATCAACATGCTTACTCGTTTATTTGCTTGTTGTTTCGACTGGCCGGTGCCTTGAACATGCATTAGCGCTGGGGCCCCCTTTAAACCTAGTTTCTTGATGATTCTTTCACTTATGAGTTCACCTGGGATACAGAGTCGAGAATAGCTCTGCACATCATACCCTTGCCATCATGTGTAGTAGGATTTACTGCAACTGTGCTGAGCAATACATAGCCTTCACGATGGTTAACCTTCAGTGTTGCTAGTGTAATGGATTGGCTTGTGCATTCAGCTATCCTTGGTTGCTGAGCTGGAGATGTCATTGTATGTGTTGAGCTCGATTTCTCTTGATGTGTGGCCTGTAGATGGACAAATGTATTTTGCCTCTTGGAGCAATGAGTACATCCCCTGAATGTACCGTTGGTTGTATAATGTCCAGACCTGAGGCAGTTAATACACAAGTTGTTTTTCCGTAGGAATTTCCGACAACTGAAAAGCTGATGGTTTTCCTTGCAAATTATGCATTGCGGTTGAGGTGTGTTGGTGGATACAAACGAATTGACCCTACTGGGAACTTGGCATAGTTTTCGTCGTGATTCGTCCGTCAGCTTATCTCTCTGGCCCAGAGCTTCTAGGGACTGAAAGCGAGTTTCCAGAAAATTGAGGAATTTCTCCACTGATTGCAGGGCTCGAGGTTGTTCCAGCGACTGTTCATATAGATTAAGTGTCGCCTTGTCTACTTTTCTCACTAAAATGTGTAGTAGCAATGGGTCTCAATTAGTTGTGGAAACACGAAGATTTTCGAGGCCCATAAGGGCTTCCTTCGTTGAGTCATGTAAGGTTGGTTGACGCACCTTCTGAGGTAAGTTTAGATTGTGATAGCAGTTTATCGATAAGTGTTGTCACCAACAACCTTGTATTCTCGTACCGAGACTTCTATGTATCCCATAATGAAGTATAATTGTCGTCTGATAAGGTAAAGTGTCGAATGAGCTTCTCAGCTTCTCCCTTCAAGTTGGTTTTTAGATACCACATTTTCCGGCATTTGCTCATGGGCTGATTATGCATCATCTGTGTGAACAAGTCATAAAATTGTCTCCACTTCAAGTAGTCACCGTCAAATGTTGGAATTACAATCTTTGGTAGTATCACCGGGACACCAGTACTTGACACCTCGTTGCTTCTTGGTGTGGCATACTGGGCCCATTTTTCAGAGAGCCAATTGATAGTGGATTGTATCCTGTCGTCGAATTGAAAGTATTCTTCAGCGTTGTAGCCAACTTCTGATGGGTCATCCACCATCTGCCATATCTCCATATTAGAGCTCTCTATCTGCGACCAGTATCGCTCAATTCTGTTTATTTTACATTGATACTATTGCCTTGTTTGGAGCTGTTGATCTTCTGACTCTATACCTTGCAGAAGGTGGCGTAACGATTGGATGCCAGCCTTCTATTTTCGTATACATCTGGTTAAGCAATCTTCGTTATTGGCTGAAGTGCTCATAGTTGTACTCATCTTGTCTTGTCTGGTTATGTCTCCTGAGCCAATCATTAAATCTTGTTCTGTGGAATTGTCACTAGGTTTATATTGGTTTTGCGATGGGGTACTTGGTTCTGCTGCGAGTGGAGCTGGAGGGATGGATTTGATTAATCCTAGTGTATGATCGCGGCCTATTTGATAGACTGCCTTGACCCCAGCGAAGTATGCTTGGGTGAAGTATACGTGCGCTGTCTGGTCAGCTTGTTTGGTTTTAATGAGGGCAACTGTAGATGAAAACTGGCCCCACAGCTTATCTAGTTGGTTTTGTTTCTCCTAGGAAAGCGTCTTCTGGTCTGGTGAATCATAATTGAGGCCTTTTACCAATTTTTGAATGGCAGTTCCGGTGGTCTTTTGGCGCTGCGTCAATTCTTCCATGATGGTGGCGGTTCCTAGTGGTAGGAGACCGTAATCAAGTGAAGCACTTGATCACGTCGGGGTCACCAAAATGTTAAAGGCTCTTTTGCCTTTGTCGATTTTCTTTTGTTGGAGTCAAAGGTACTTGGACCTTGACTTTGTTGAGAGAGTCGTTGGTGCTTGTACCAAGTCTCTTGAGCAGTTAATTGTTGATTGATTCTAGTTGCCTTACCTTGGGTAGGGGAAAAACAGTAAGACAGAGCTTCGTAGTGGCTTTAAAAACTTCTCTTGATCAACTGAGACTTTATTGAATATTTGAACTAAATTTATACATTAAAACTGCTTACTAGCTAATTTTTGTACATTATGTACGAGTAAGTACTTATCGTACCCACGAATTCCACCGTCGTTCAGAGTACCTACAAATTTTCTTATTGCTTGCTCTCGGTTACTGATAAGCATGGCTATGCACAAGCTGCATATCCAATTTATCATTCTTTACCATTGAAATTGTCGCGGTAATTCTATGCTCAACTGCATATCAGGCAAATTCTATGCAGAAGATGCATATCAGATTGCACTTTTTATCAGTGGAATTCGTGGGTACATTTAGTTAATTGTGGGAAAATTATTTCTTGCAAACTTGAACAGTCACAAGATTAAGTTTTCAGATTTTTTTTTGTTCTTTCAAATTCATTGTTTGGTTTTTCTAACACCCAAAATATTATTTTATAAATTATCAATGCTTAAATATACATACATATGTTACCACTGCACTTGCTATTTCAACTGTCTTTTGTTGTTCTTTAATGGCACTTCTTGTATGTAAAATACATGTTTTTCTTTTGCAAACAATGTTGAAAATGTGAAAATGTTACTTATCTGTTGATAGTTGGAAGATAATCCGGCTTTGAAGGACCAAATTGTTGGTGTATTTGTACAGTACCTCTTTTAACTTGAACTTCCGCACGTTGAAGTTTGCTTTAAATGGTTTGATGATTTTCTGGGTCCAGCATCAAGGTACCCAGGATTTATTTTATTTCAATAAAACTCAAACTTATTTCATCGATCTTTACTAGCTGCTGTCTATACCAGCAGTGATCTTACAAATTTTTTTTCAGATTCGAACTCACTACAAAATTCCTAACGTTACAAATAAAATAGCGCTGCGAACAATGGAACAGCTAAGAGCATCAATTTTGTGGAATGTTTTAACTTACGTACATAGTTGAATTCAGGTGTAACAATTTAGAGACAATAACGCAAAGATTTATATATACGTGAAAAATCCCTGTGGTGGACGGTATTATATATGTGTTTGACGGGGTGCCGGTTTGATAGATAACTCAGTTTTACATTTCAAAGTATAAATTTTTTTTTTCTTATCAATGCTATTTCAAGTTTCTTACAGCTATATCACAATTCATTCAGGCTTATTACTAATTTAAAATTCACAAAAGCTTAATACCTAATAAAAATTTCCATAAAAGCAACAATGCAAACAATTCAGATAAATATCGGTGTAGCAGTGGTCCGTGCTGTGTTGCTCTTTTCTTACTCCTGTAATGAAGAAGAATAGTTTGATGAATGAGTACGAGACAGTTGTGATGAGAGCAAATAAATTTTTTCTGATCTCGATAATTAGACTGTTTCGCTTGAACTGCTACGTGAGGGCAGTTGGGAAGTTTTTGCTCGAGCTGCTACGTGAGGGTAGTCGAGCTATAATACGGTGTGTATTAATTCACGATTATAACAACTTGTATGGCTGCTATAAGTTATGTTGATAAACATAACTGATGACGTTTATCGTATGCGTACCTTTTCAATTGCAGCAAACTGGAATATTACTGCGCCTGGGATCCTAATGATGGTACTCGTGACATTTAGTCTTGCGCGCTTTTATGAGTGCAGCGATCTGAGTACTGCTACGTGTGGGATGGAATCTCCTTCCACTTTGATCAGAATTAGCTTCTGAATGTATTTAGTGCAGAGTTAACCTCTGGAAATAGATCTAGGCCAACCTTTGTATAATGTTGTCTAGGCCTTCGGATTAACTCTTGTGTGAGATTGGTTGAGGTAACCTCACTTTTGCAATCCTTAGGATCAACTCCTAGCCGACGTACTTGAGTTAACCTCAAATAATTTATTTGTTTTAGTATCAACACCTATATGATAATTTGAGTTAACCTCAAATATTTGTTTGGCCAGAATTAACTTCTATTTTCGGATTGAGTTAATGTCAAATATTTGTGACAGCTAGAATTAACTTCTGTTTTATTGATTGAGTCAACCTTAAGTATGTAGGACGGCCTGAACTAACTTCTGTGTGTACGATTGAGTTAACCTCAAATATTGGTTTAACCAGAATTAACTTCTGTTTTGGGATTAAGTCAACCTCAAATATTTATGACGGCAAGAATTAATTTCTGTTTTAGGAATTTTTAGAATTAACTTCTGGTTTGGATAAGGATTTTGCTCAGAACAGACTCCAAGGCTTGGGACTTAATCAGATCAACTGCGAATTGGAAATGGGTGCTTTTGCTATCATTCGCCATCTTTTTAAAGCTGCTGAAGATGGTCATGTGGTGTACTCCTCATGGCGATAACATCTGGTTGACGTAATGTCAATTGACTGACATGTCAATTTGTGTATATACATGGAGATGATGTATTTTCAGGTAAGTTTTGCATTATTTAATTGAATTTAATTAATTTTTTAATAATATTTTGTTCTTTTTAGCTTGTGAATGTCATCGTGGGACCGTTTTTAGAAAATACGATGACTGTCCATCGAGGGAAGAATGTTCAGTAGGTGGACTGAACACGTATATACATACATAGTTGAACACAAGTAATTTCAAAATTAACATATTTCAGAGATGGATATAAACACAGGTATTTACCTGCGCCTATTTAAGAGGCTGCGAAGGAGCTTAGCTGCTGATGATGAAAAAGAAAATTGGGGTGTAATAAGCTTGTTCCACGATGTATTTAATGAGCTGTCCATGATTATTCAAATTTATTAAATAGGCAGAGGCTGCCGCACTTACGATTTATGGCTAAAGAGCCGCTGTGATTATATTATTCCTTGGTGGCAAAGGGGATGCCGATATATTTTCTCAATGGCAGAGACTGCCGCTGTTTGCCGATGCACTTATGAGGCAGACTATGGCGCTTTATATTGGAATGGCAGAGTATGCCGCTCTTTACTTGAGAAATTAAAAGACGTCTTTCAACTATCTGATAAGTTCTGATTTTATTCAATATTAGCAGCTTATTTATATTAATCGATAACAAAGAATCAATATTTCATTATAATTCTAAAGTGGGGGATTATTGCAGAATTGCAATATACAAAATTAATAATCACAAATCGTAGTGTCAGCATTTTTAATCACACAATTTCTGATTGAGTCATAATCTATCGATATTGTAAAGCAATGACTTCAGGTGTGTATATTTTATCAATGAAGAATTATGCTTGCATAGCAGAATTGCTTGCTTTGCAAATTCCTCTTGAGGTCGAGTAAACTTTGTTTGTTTTTATATCTTTTTCGTTCTGATTTTTGTTTACTTTTATTGACTGTGGTCATGGCTTTACATCCTCACTCTTAAAGGAAAAAAAATGTTTTTGTATAAATTTTTTTTTCCTTACATAATGTTATCTAATTAAGTTTTAGATATTCTAATCTTTATTTATATAATTATTCTAAATATATTCTGTTTTCTATCTATCTACTTATTTTATGATATTTAATATGTTCATAGGATTACTTAGTTTCAGTTATTCTTGTGTGTGGTTAAAGATACATATATTTATAGTGTTTGTGCTATATTATTCTCACGATTGTTTTATTTAAATTTACATTTTATTAGCCTATTGGAATGTACTTTCTTGGGTTTTTCTTTTATTAAAATTGTGGAGTTTACACCTTTTTGTTCAATGATTTTAAAGGTTCCGTCATATGGACTTTCATATTTCTTTCTGGTGTTTATTCTTAAGTATACATAGTAATTTACGTTAAAATTTGAGGGGTTAGAGTCTTTATCTTTCGCTACTTTTCGCCCTTTTTGGATTCTTTTAATTGTTCTTTGCTCTTGTCATGGGCTCTTTTCAATCTTATAGCTAATTCTCCTGCATAGCTGTGTGCTATCTATTTGTTCCTTATTTTTCAGAATCTGTGCTGGTAGTGTTGCTATCTTTCCAAATACTAACTCGAATGGTGTATAATTTGTCTTCGTGTGCGGTGTTGTATTGTAGCAGAATACATGGTATGGAATTAGTTCATCCCAATTGTCTTCTTCTGATAATATTCTTAAGTATTCGTTTAGTACTCTAAGGTTTCTTTCAATCGATCCTAGAGTTTCGTGATGGAACGGTGTGGAAGTAACATGTTTTATGTTCAGAAATTTGCAAATATTTTTAAGTAGTTCATTTACAAATTCTGTACCTCTGTCTGTTTTCAATGTTTTGAAGCATCCATACTTTAGAATGAATCGTTCAACTATTGTTTTCGCTACCGAGGAGGCTTGTTTTGTCTCCATTGGATATGCCTCAATGAATTTTGTCAATTCGCAGTGCAGCGTTAGGATGTATCTGAAGCCGTTTGACATTCTTAGAGGTCCTACCGTGTCAACTGAGATGGTTTCAAAACTACTGTTTGGTTTGTCTGCTATCACCAGAGGTTTTTTATGTATTTTTTGAATTGGTTCTTCGCACATTTATCACTCTTATTTATGTACTGCTTTACCATTTTGTTAAGGTTTTTCATACGTACCTTTGTTTTAATTTGTTTATGCAGCGTTTAATTCCAGCGTGTCCACCATGCATGCTGTCATGGTATTCTTTTATTAATTCTAGTTTTTTCTTTGGATCTTTTATCCTTATTGGGGGTTCATAAAGTAATATCTTCAGTGGTGTTGCCTTACCACGTTTATTATTTTCCTGCAGCTTATTGAATTTCTCTTTAAATTCATTTATTTTAATGTGATTAAATATAGCATCGACTTTTGCGAGTGCTAATTCTTTAATATTATTCTCGTTCATGTTTTGTATCAGCTTCTCCATTATGTAACCAGACTTAAATATAGGATTATCGCTGTACTGAACGGTTACCCCTTTCTTAGATATATTGTAATGCATCTATTATGAGACAATAAGATATATCAATCAACCTAATATATAGATGCATTGCAAGATCAGATTCGAAAAGAAACAAATAAAATATAATTGCATGCATTGCAACATAACTAAAATACCATATGAAAAGCACGCATATCATGCAGGTAGAATTAGCATAGAACGGGAAGTACAAAAGTATGAACTAATTTGGTTCAAATAATTTCCACACTTTCACTTCCTCGTGTCAGCACATATGGCTTATGACTTGAATCAATTCAATGCATTCAAGCACCATACAAGTCAGCCAGCTGATTCTTACATTTTTTTTACGATGTACTGACCTGCAATAAATCTGCTTGCTGATATGGGTCATTGATGTGTGCAAAGAAATGTTTTTGTAAACAAAGAGGGCAAGGCGCGCAGTGTGTAATATGTTTATGTTTTGCGTAAGTTATTTTTGTGAAATAGTGCTTCACGTATTTTTTAGGTATAGGTACATTGAAATTATGATGTATAAGGAAGAACTTTTGTATAAATAGAATTACGTTTAATGAATAAAGACAGTTAAGTTTTGGCCTACCAAGGGAGAAGTTAACTCTTTAATTCAAACCGGTACATCTTACTCCAGGTACATTTTAGGCTGTCGTAGACGCCAGATTCTCATAGTGAGAGATATAGGCCGAGCTTGCCCGCCAATCACTAACTCGAGGTCTATTCTTTATAGGAGGAACTTTATAAGCAGCGCATGTATCAACTCATAAGAGGGCTGATATAACGAGAGACATCAACAGCATCATCACGAATCAACTCATAAGAGGGTTGAAAGAACTAAAGGCGATCCAATCATTATATGGCGACCCTGCAACACGAACTATTGGAACAGATAAAATCAAATCCGCATGCTGGTCCAAGGCCAATAACCTTAGAAGAGTACAGGTTGAGGAATCAACAGCAACAGAAGCTACCACAGCAGAAGCCCCAACAACAACAAGAAGAGCAATATACAAGCGAAAAAAGAGAACGAGGGCTGGAAAAGCCGTTAAGCATCGTAGGAACATAGCAGATCTGTACAGGCTGACGAATCTTGCAGTTACAAAAAAGGAGAAAAACGCATTTCTAGACGCAATACGCGAACAACGCCAGCAATACAAAATGAACAAGAAGCATGGGCAAAGGAGCATCAAAGGTTGAGAAAACTGAAGAGGTCAACACTACACCAGTTGCTACGGCAACAAATTACTACATAGATGCGAAAATCATTGGGGATCATGCTACAGATATTAAGTACATGTTAGAAGCTATAATTATAATAATAATAATATTAGTAGGGTACAATTACATTAAGAAAAAATTTGTACAAAAGGTCAAGAAAGAGGCAAATAAAATAATTTCGGCATGAGAATATAATAAAATAAAAATGTTGTTTGCTTTCAAAAAAAATTTTTTAAAGGTTACATGAAGAGGAATGAATAATTTAAAAGAAATAGATAAAGAACTTAAGAAATTATTTGAAAATTTGAAAAGAAATCCAAATAGAATCTATACAGCCAAATTTTTATTAGATAAAACTGGTCAGATAGCAAAATTAAAAGCAAGTTTTGATGAAAAATTTAATCAACTTTCGAAGTATGAGAAGCAAATTTGTGAACAGCTTCAAACGAAATTTCAATTGACATTGCAAGAACTAGAAAGAATCATTGGTGATAGAACAAAGGCATTGCAAGACAAACTCGAAGATTCGATAACTGAGGAAGAAGACGGATACAGCGATAGTTCAGAGCACACTATAGAAATGGCTACATTTGACATAGCAGCAGCAATAAAACTCGTGCCTGAGTTTAATGGAGACTCAAAGAATCTCACGAATTTCATAAATCTAGTGGAATTCCTGCATGATTCTATAGAAAAAGCTGATGACAAGAAAAAACTAATTAACTTTGTGATGAAAACAAAGTTAACTGAGAAAGTTCGCAATAAGATTTGCAATGAAACAACACCAGTGACCTTCCTAGAATTCCAGACGCTATTCAGAAGAACTTTTAAAAGTGCCACCAACCCCTTAAAGATACAGAATGAGTTATCTAGAAACTATCAAGGTGAGAAATCAGTACAAGATTTTTCCACCAAAATAGAGTCCCTAACAGCAGAGTTGAATAACATAAAGATAACCGAGCAAGGAGAAAGCAACCGTGGGATAATTGCAAAGCTAAACGACCAACTAGCTCTAAATGCTTTCAAATCTGGCTTAAGTGAGCCATTAAAATCAACAATATTTGCAGCACAACCAAAAACTCTGTCAGCGGCAGTACAGCTCGCTACAGAAATTGACGCTGATAATAAGCAGACAAGAAATGTACTGACATTTGCAGCACAGCAATCTACACCCCGTTGGTATAATAATCAAACCTTCCGAGCACCTTTCAATAGAGGGAGACAACAGTTTCAAGTTAATAGAAGTTCACATGGCAACAGAAGTGATAGCACATTCAGCAGAAACTACCAGAATCGGTTTAGAGGTAACAATTTCAGACCGCGGTTCTATCAGAACAAAACCAATACAACTACCTCCTTCAGAACAAACCGAGGATCAGGCAATGGACGACAAAATAATTTTGCACCAAGAGTAAATATAATGAATTCGGGAAACGAATTGGGAGTCCCCCAAGACCACCACACAGGGGACGACGATTATCAAACAATAAATTCATAAAGATCCATGAAGTATCACCTGACAAACTCACCCACTATGTCAGCATCAAAGGTGATATAACGTCAGATAAGGCAACATGGTTTATAGATACAGGAGCAAACGTATCTATAATCAAGAAAGGTAGCCTAACAGATATATTCAGAATAAGACAAGAAACTATAGAAATAACAGGGATAACTGATGAAAAAATTGAAACGATAGGGACAATAGAAATAAAACTCCAGATAGAAGAAGATATTATAAGACATATACTACACGTAGTAGAGAACAACTTTCCGATCACAACAAATGGCTTGATTGGTTTAGACTTCCTAACGAAGTATGGATGCAAATTAGACTACGAATTATTTTTTTTAAAATCAGCACAGAAAATAATAATGCTGAAATACCGATAATGACGAGAATCCCGGAATTGAAGACAATTTCGATTCCAGCAAGATCTCAGATATATCAAGCACTGAATATCAAAGTCAATGAAGACAGTCTAATATTAAGTCAGGAAGTCCAGAATGGAATCTTTATAGCCAATACGATAATACCAACAAAGGGAGTAGTGCATGTTAAACTATTAAACACCTTAGAACGAAAAGTCACTATTCCAATACCGCAACTAAAAATAGTGCCATTGAAAAATTACTGCTTTCTAAGAAAAGTCAGTCCTATAAATAATGCGGATCGTTTTGAGAAACTCTAAGAAGAACTAAACGTGCAGAATCTCGATGAAGAAGCAAAAGGATCATTATATGCGATATGCAAGAAATATTAAGATATATTCTACGTAGATGGTGATAAGTTAACAGTCAATAATTTCTACCAACAGAAAATAACTATGACAGATCACACACCGATATATATAAAGAATTATCGTTTACCACAAACACAAGCAGAAGAAATCAATAGACAGGTGGATCAGTTATTAAAAGAAGACATTATAGAACCATCAACGAGCCCGTATAATGCCCCACTACTAGTAGTTCCTAAAAAGAGCACTGATGATGAGAAGAAATGGAGAATGGTAGTTGATTTTCGTCAACCAAACAAAAGAATTATGGATGACAAATTCCCACTAACCAGACTCGAGGATATTTTGGATAATATGGGTAGAGCAAAATATTTTTCGACATTAGATCTAACTAGTTCATTTCACCAAATAAGTTTACATCTCAAATCGCGACCTTTGACTGCATTTTCAACCAACACAGGTCATTTTCAATTCAAAAGATTACCTTTTGGATTAAAAATTTCGCGACCTTTGACTGCATTTTCAACCAACACAGGTCATTTTCAATTCAAAAGATTACCTTTTGGATTAAAAATTTCGACAAATTGCTTTCAAAGAATGCTTACCATTGCTTTAGCAGGTTTGGATGCTGAAACTTTTCTATATGTGGATGACATAATAATTTTCGGTTGTAGCCTAGCACACCACAATAGAAATCTCTGTAAAACTTTTGACAGACTACGTCAATACAGCCTCAAATTGAACCCACAGAAATGCAATTTTCTGCAAACAGAAGTAGTGTATTTAGGTCACTTAATAACTAATGAAAGGATAAAGACCGATCCCAAAAAATTTGACACAATCACTAACTATCCTAAACCCGCAAATGCAGATGAAGCAAAGAGATTCACAGCTTTCTGTAACTATTATAGAAGGTTCATACCTAACTTCGCAGCAATTGCTAAACCATTAAATATGCTTTCACGCAAGAATACACCTTTTATCTGGACAGATGAATGTCAAAATGCTTTCGATACGATGAAACAAAAATTAATTAACCCCCCATTATTGCAATACCCAGACTTCTCGAAACCATTCATTCTAACAACCGATGCATCAAATTATGCTCTCGGTGCAATCTTATCACAAGGAGAGATAGGCAAAGACTTACCAATCTCTTATGCAAGTCGTACACTAGATGTACATGAAATGAAGAAACCGATAATTGAAAAAGAACTATTAGGAATCTACTGGGCGATCAAACATTTCCGACCTTATCTATACGGAAGAAAATTCACTGTCGTTACTGACCATCGACCATTAGTTAGTCTCTTCACGCATAAAGATCCATCATCGAAGATGACAAGGATAAGACTAGAACTATCTGAATATGAATTTAATATTATATTTAAAAAGGGATTGTTAAACACGAACGCAGACGCATTATCTAGAATCAATCTTGATTTAAACATGCTGAAAGAAATGATACCAACAAAGCAATTTAATATAATGACAAGGAGTAAAAAGAAAGAATTAGAATCACGTGACATACAGAAAGATATTGAGTGTGTTGAAGAATCGTCTGGCCAACTTTTCATCCACGAAAGCACTTCAATCTCTGATGTAAGGAATATAAAGAAATTAAAGTTCACTAGAATACAAGAGGACGTCCTAAATAAAAGAATAAAAAAGAAGAAAGTGATTTTGATAAAAAAGAAGGAAGTTGTTATCGAGTACAGTGATAATCTAAATCTGAACTTAGGTTCGATATTTGAGAAACTGACTCTAGCGATGACTAACAACAAAATAGAAAAGCTAGCAATATCAATAAAAGATGAATTATTAATGAAAGTTGGAATAGAAAGATTTAAAAAGAAATACAACGCTCTGCAGAAGCAATTTAAAGAAGAAGGAAAACAAAACTTGCGCATGTTAATATTTAGACCCCCGAAAAGAATAGAAAATAAAGATGAACAGTTAAAACTATTAGAAGAATTCCACGACACACCACATGCTGGTGGACATTCAGGAGTTAAACGAACAATAAGCAAAATTAAACAAAGATACTGCTGGAAAAATCTCAGCAAGATGGAGAAATCGCATATAAACAATTGCGAAAAGTGCAAATGCAACAAAATTGTACGACACACGAAAGAAAGATTAGTAGAAACAAATACACCAGGTGACAGTTTTGAAATAATAAAAATAGACACAGTAGGACCAATGAGGCAGAGTAAGTCCTATAGATACATTCTGACATGTCAATGTCAATTAACTAAATACGTCGAGGCATTTCCCATGGAAACTAAAGAAGCCAAGACAGTTGCAAAAATCTTAGTTGAAAAAATGATTCTCAAATATGTAGCATTCAAGATTCTAAAAACAGATCTAGGCACTGAATTCGTCAACAGTCTAATAGCAGAAGTATGCAAAATATTTAAAATAGATCATGTTACCTCAACTCCATTTCATCATGAAACACTGGGATCAATTGAAAGAAGTCATCGAGTACTCAATGAATATCTATTATCGACCAGTCAAAACGATGAATGGGATGAATGGATAACTTACTTTACATTTTGCTACAACATCACACCGCATACAGAAACTGGCATATCACCATTTGAGTTAGTATTTGGCAAAGTAGCCTCACTACCTGATACTATTGTTTCGAACAATCCAACACCAATCAATAACTTAGAAGATTATGCTAATGAATTGAAATTTCGATTACAGCAGAGTCACAAGATAGCAAAAACTTTATTGGAAAAATCTAAAGCAAAAAGAAAACAAACAATGGATAAAAAAATAAATTCACTAAAAATTAACATAGGTGATAAGGTATTACTAAGAGTAGGTAATAGGAGAAAACATGAACAACCGTATAAAGGACCGTATGAAGTAATAAATACAAATAATGTAAATACCAGAATAAGAATAGGTAATGAAATAAAGGAAATACACAATAATAGATTAAAGAAATTTTAGAACATAATTTTTATAGTGGCATGCCATAAGTACATTGTAAATAGGTTAATAATATAAAGTACAATAGTAATTAAGGCATTAAGTAACTAATGTATAGCAAAAAAAAATTGTTTTCATATTCTCATATATATATAAAAAAAAAAAAAAAAAAATTTCCCGAAGTGAAGGGATGTAATGCATCTATTATGAGACAATAAGATATATCAATCAACCTAATAAAAAGATGCATTGCAAGATCAGATTCAAAAAGAAACAAATAAAATATAATTGCATGCATTGCAACATAACTAAAATACCATATGAAAAGCACGCATATCATGCAGGTAGAATTAGCATAGAACGGGAAGTACAAAAGTATGAACAAATTTGGTTCAAATAATTTCCACACTTTCACTTCCTCGTGTCAGCACATATGGCTTATGACTAGAATCAATTCAATGCATTCAAGCACCATACAAGTCAGCCAGCTGATTCTTACATTTTTTTTACGATGTACTGACCTGCAATAAATCTGCTTGCTGATATGGGTCATTGATGTGTGCAAAGAAATATTTTTGTAAACAGAGAGGGCAAGGCGCCCAGTGTGTAATATGTTTATGTTTTGCGTAAGTTATTTTTGTGAAATAGTGCTTCACGTATTTTTTAGGTATAGGTACATTGAAATTATGATGTATAAGGAAGAACTTTTGTATAAATAGAATTACGTTTAATGAATAAAGACAGTTGAGTTTTGGCCTACCAAGGGAGAAGTTAACTCTTTTAATTTAAACCGGTACGGTGAGAGATATAGGCCGAGCTTGCTCGCCAATCACTAACTCGAGGTCTATTCTTTATAGGAGGAACTTTATAAGCAGCGCATGTATCAACTCATAAGAGGGCTGATATAACGAGAGACATCAACAGCATCATCACGCATCAACTCATAAGAGGGTTGAAAGAACTAAAGGCGATCCAATCATTATAATATATATTTCTGGCAAACTTTTAATTATCGCATTCTCTTCTGCGTACGCTGTATCAAATTATATTTTTCTTATATTTCTTATGTCGGAGATAGATGTGCATTCCCATATATAGAGTTGGTCTCTTCTCCATTCCGTTTTGCTGCTTTTTTGCCATATTACTTGTGATGATGTTAATTTGTTTCGGTGTCATTGATTTTAATTTTTCAGAGTCCATTTTTATTCTTGACAGGGCATCTGTGTTTGTATTCATTTTTCCCTGTTTATACACAATTTCAAAATCATAGTCCATTAGGTCTAAACGAATTCTTGTTAGTTTCGAAGAAGGATTCTTATGTGTCAAGAGGCTGACAAGTGGGCGATGAACTGTTACAACTGTGAATTTGTTCCCATAAAGATAGGGTCTAAAAAAACTGATTCCCCAGTGTATACCAAGCAATTCTTTTTCGATTATCGATTTATTCTGCTCGTGCTTATTTCGTGTCTTACTCGCATAAGATATTGGCAAATCTTGTCCTCTGTCACCCTGTGAGAGCACTACTCCAAGTGCAAAATTTGAAGCATCTGTTGTGAGGACGAACGGTTTACTAAAGTCTGCATATTGCAAGACTGGTGAAGTTATTAATTTATCGTTGAGTATTTCAAAAGCTTTTTTGCAATCTTCTGTCCAAAGGAACAGTATATTTTTCGTTAGAAGTGCATTGAGTGGTCGTGCTATTTCTGCAAAATTTTGTATGAAGCGTCTGTACGTCATCTACATTCATCGGTACTGGGTACGTTTCTATTACCTTATGCTTATTGGAATCCGTTCTGACTCCATCTTTTGTTATTAGATGACCAGGGAACAAGGTAAAGGTGATTAATTACGTTAACGCCTACCAGGGGAGGACCCTGCCATGCAAGGCACTCTGTCAAGACCGTCCTTACGTGACGAAGAGTCACATCCTGCCCGAAGTGTTCCTGCACAGGCAGCTGGTGGGCATCCCCTGGGGTGCAGCTGGCTACCTGACTGAATACGGCGGATCTAGAGAGGAAAACTCGATAAAACCCGCAATCCCAGGTATAAACAATCGTGCCTATGGGATGAATGGCACTGCGTGAGTGTGTCTTATAATGATGGACTACGGATACCAGGCGACCTCCGGTTTCAACCCCTGCCTTATCTCGGCATGCCGGCTCTGCTGAGATGGACCAACCTTTCCGAGCATACTCCTGGGAACAAAATTCATAAGCCCGTTCTTTCTGACGGAGGTGCACCTCTAGATGTACCAAAAACCCAATCCGGGGCTCTTAACGAACCCGAAAATTTCCAGGACATTACAAGTCCTTCATCTGACGGCTATGGGATGGATACACTCCCCCTAAACGAGGAGGATCTCCTTAGATCACCAGACCATAGCCAACAGGACAGCGGGAATACTGAAGTTCCCACATCCAAAGAGCGCAAGCCAAAGCTCAGTGGCGCGGCCAAAAAAAGGTTTAAATGGCTTTTAAAACATGGCCACACAGAGGCAGAGGCTAGAAGGATTGCTGCACTTCAGATAGAACAGCGGAATGAGGAGAGTCTTATAAAACGGACTCGCTCTGACGACTCTTCTCCTAAAGTGGAGCAACGTAGCGCTAAACGCAGCAAGGCAGCAACGGAGAATCCTTCAAAGAAGCACGTCTCCCAGCCTTTGCGTAAGCAGCCCTCCTATAAAGAGGTTGCAGAGAGCGTTCGGGTGGGTATTCTTCCCGTCGGTTATCCTGAGGTGGCACTCAACATGGATCAATTGAAGTCCGTACAGAGTGCTATCTTGAGAGAGATCGCGGCTAGAAAACAAAGCCCCCTGAAGCCAAGATTCCTGGGCTCCACATTTAGACCAGGGTGGATGGTCCTCATCTGGGCCAATCAGGACACCCTGACGTGGCTAAAAGGTGTAGTTGGGGAGCTAAAACCCTGGGAAGGAGCCAACCTTGTCCTGGTCGAGGAAAGTGAAATTCCTCGCCCACAAGTTCTTGTGGGATACTTTCCCAACAGCGCTGAGGACCCTACGGACTTGATTCTCGACTACATCGAGGGTCAGAACGCGGGGTTAAAGGTGTCAGAGTGGATTGTGTAACGCAAGACACAAAAACCAAACGTAACAGAGCTAACCTTCTCCGTGAACCATACGTCCATGGAGGAGCTAGGCCCAAGGCTGGGGCAGTAAAGATTGTGGCGGAGGCTGGGGATGGCCAAGGTCAAATTAAAACTCTGACTGATGAGCCTCAGCCATCGACATCAGGAACCAGCAGGCCTAAACTTTCTGTCAAGGCTAAGGCTGGCCCCGGTTAAGCAGTCGGAACTGCAGAGGCTAAGCCGGGGACTTCCGCAAAGAAGTCCGAAGGTACTAAGAAGAAGCCTCCTCCTGCCCGTGCGAAGCAGGGCAAAAATGGAAATCCGAAAGGATCTCCTATCAAGGCTGCTAGCGGCCATAAAAAGCCATCCTAGTCATGACTAATCATCATCTAAGTTGCCTCCAGATAAATCTCCATCATGCCAAAGCGGCATCAGACGTGCTTAGCAGGAGATTTGTCTCATAGAAACTTAGTCTGGCGCTCATACAGGAGCCCTGGGTACATCAAGGCCGCATTAAAGGACTTCCCACAAATTCATGTAAGTTAATTTATAGTAATGAGCATGAATATCCCAGGGCAGCATTGCTGCTCAACACTAATCTAAATTTTATTCCTCTTTCGCAGTTCATTTCGAGGGACGTGGTTGCAGTAGCTCTCGAGGTACCAACTCCGGGAGGTAGTCACGAGGTAGTAGTGACCTCAGTCTATTTTCCTGGAGATGCGGATACACTACCTCCTACAGAGCTAAAAAGACTCATCAGCTACTGCAAACGAAGAGGAAAGCAATTTATCGTTGGATGCGATGCGAACGCAAATCACACGCTATGGGGCAGCACGGATGCCAACATCAGGGGTCAGTACCTCCACGATTTTATGATATCTAATAATTTAGAGATACTAAATCGAGGTAATAAGCCAACCTTTATGAACACTATCAGACAAGAGGTCCTGGACCTAACACTTGCCAGTATGTTCATAAGCACAAAAATAAGCAGGTGGCACGTATCGAACGAGATTTCCATGTCCGATCACAGACATATCAGGTTCGATATAGAAGCCGCACTTAACTCAAGTCTAGAGTACCGAATCCCTAAATTAACTAACTGGGAACCCTATCGACAACATCTTAAGGCTGTAGTTAACTCTCCCGGTAGTAGCATTAGCACAACGGAGGAGTTGGACTCAGCCACTACGCAGCTACAAACGGCTGTACTGACTTCATTTGAACACAGCTGCCCTCTGAAGCAAAAGACTTGTAATCGGCAGGTACCTTGGTGGAATAGGGAACTGAGTTTGAAAAGAAAAGAAGTCAGAAAACTATTTAACAGAGCCAAGCTCTCTGGTACCTGGGGAGAATATAAAAAGGCTCTAACGGAATATAACATAGAATTAAGAAGATCTAAAAGAAGAACCTCGCGGACCTTCTGCGATGGCATAGATCAACTGCCCGCAGCTACCAGGCTCCATAAGGTACTTTCGAAGGATCACACGAATGGTATATGCTCACTTCAAAAGAAGATGGGAACTATACCGAGAGTTGTGAGGAAACAGTCAGGCTCTTATTAGAAACTCACTTCCCCGACTGTACCAGTCCCGTTCAAGGAATAGTAGCTCCAGACCCAATTGAGGTGGGCAATTATAGGGTCTCTAACAGGAGTAAGAGCCTTGCGGGAAGAATCTTCACTCCTGACAAGGTTAGATGGGCCGTTGGTACGTTTAAACCCTTTAAATCTGCTGGAGGGGACGGCATCTTTCCTGCCTTACTACAGCAAGGGGTTGAAGAAATACTTGTTCCACTACAAAACATTTTTCGAGCCAGTTACGCTCTGGGGTATATTCCCCAATGCTGGAGAGACGTCAGGGTGGTATTTATACCCAAAGCAGGAAAAAGAGCTAGCTCTCTAGCCAAATCGTTCCGACCCATTAGTCTCTCGTCATTTTTACTTAAATCCATGGAAAAAATCCTAGACCTACATATTCGAAGTGAAGTTTTGATTAAATCACCACTTCATTCTAAGCAATTCGCTTATCAAGCAGGCAAGTCTACCGAGACTGCCATCCACACTTTGGTTAAAGACCTCGAAAAACCTCTTCAAGCAAAAGAGGTGGCCTTATGTGCATTTGCAGACATAGAAGGTGCCAGCTGCCGCAGACAAGGGCTTCGAGCCCCCCACGGTTAATTGGATAGACTCCATGCTTAGAAGCAGGAGGATAACTACTACTCTAGGAAACTGTTCAGTCACGATCACTGCAGCTAAAGGCTGCCCACAAGGAGGAGTTCTCTCTCCACTCCTGTGGTCGATCGTGATCGATGATCTCTTAGAGAAGCTGACCAGTTCGGGTTTTACCGTACAAGGCTACGCGGATGACCTAGTAGTCACGATACGGGGCAAGCATGACCAAGTCATATCCGACCTCATGCAAAAAGCCCTTTCTAAAGTCCGCACTTGGTGCTTAACCAAAGGCCTCAGTGTAAACGGTTATCGTTCCGTTCAGGAGAAGATCAAAGCTTTCACTAAAGGCTCCTCTTCTCGATAACACGGAATTGATATTTTCAGAAGAAGTCAAATATCTGGGGGTCACCTTAGATAAGAAACTTTCCTGGAATTCGCATCTATCTAGAGTGACGGAAAGAGCGATAGGATCTCTCTACACGTGCCGTCGCTTCATTGGCAGAACATGGGGTCTGAAGCCAAAAATGATGTACTGGATGTACACCACGGTTGTTAGACCCATGGTCACCTATGCGGCCCTCGCATGGTGGCCAAAAACTAATGAAAAGAAGGCTGAGGCTCTGCTTCAAAAAACACAACGGCTTGCCTGTCTAGGAATAACTGGTGCCATGAGGACCGGCCCTACAGCAGCCATGGAAGCCTTACTAAACCTTCCACTCCTACATCTGCAGGTGAAAAAGGAAGCAATCTCCAGTGCTATTAGACTGCAAAAGGAGAAACAGCTAAAACCAGGGAATCTGGTTGGTCACTTAAGTATCTTAAAACAGATACGCTTTGAGCAAATGACGACAATATCTGATATAATCACACCCAAGGTGGATTTTGTAAGACCATTCGATGTGGTTTTGGGAAACCGACAGCAATGGCGTTCCACTAAACCGTCCTTTCAACAAGGATCGATGGTGTGGTATACAGACGGCTCAAAAACGAACAGTGGAGTCGGACTGGGCGTATACGGCCCCAGATGCCATATATCAAAGGCCCTGGGCTCTACCCCTACCGTATTCCAGGCCGAGGTATTGGCCATAGAAGAATGCGCCAATACCTGCATTAAAAGAGCCATAAATGGCTCAACTATTAATATTCTCTCGGACAGTCAAGCTGCCCTCAAGGCCTTAAAGTCCTACACCATCAAGTTAGGGATAGTCTGGGAGTGTCTACAAACCCTAAAAGATTTATCAAGAGGAAACAAAGTTATCCTCATGTGGGTACCTGGACATGAGGGCCATAAAGGCAACGAAATTGCTGATGGCCTAGCCAAAAGAGGAGCGGAAACTCCCTTTGTCGGACCGGAGCCATTCTGTGGCACCTCAAAGTGTTACCTCAAAGCTGCCCTAAATAACTGGGAGAACAAACAAAAATCCCTATACTGGGAAGGCTACAAGGACTGCGTCAGGCAAAACTGTTTATCGACACCTCTGGAGGAAAAACAAAAGAACTATTACTCCTCAAGAAAACAGAGCTCAAAATAATTACAGAACTCTTCTCAGGCCATTGCCCCTTGAGGTCTCACCTTAACAAGATGGGCTTGGCTGAGACTTCATCCTGCCGCTTTTGCCAGGATGCTCATGAAACCTCGGAGCACCTGCTCTGCAACTGCGAAGCATTGACCAGGCGGAGACTACTCCATCTCGAACATGCTTTTCCTACACCTAACTACGTACGGAACCTCAATCCCAGAAAGATCCTAGACTTTATTAACAGTCTGAACCTAGAAAGGGAGTAAATTCAACGGGAACTCACAATAGATCTTTTAGGTCGCGGTGATTGCGAGGCTGACGCCTACACACCCCTCTACGAATCTAATCTAATCTATTAGATGACCAAGATATAGTACTTCTGGTTTCAAGAAGTTGCGCTTGCTCTGATTGAGTTTTAAGTTATACTGCTGAAGTCGTTTTAACACTCTGTCTAGGTTCTGATTATGATTGTTAAGGCTGCATCCATGTATTGTTATGTCATCGACATATATGAATGCGCCGTCATCCAGACCACTTAATGCAATTGAGAGCATTCGCTGAAAACTGTTCGTGGATATTTTCAGTCCAAAAGGTAATCTTTTAAATTGGTAATGTCCCTGATTGGTTGAAAATGCCGTTAGTTTTCTTGAATTTTCTTCTGACTCTATCTGGTGAAAAGAGTTAGTCATACCAAGCGTTGAGAAATATTTTGCCTGTCCTAGTCTGTCTAGGATGTCTTCCAATCTTGTTAGTGGATATTTATCATTAATTACTTTCCTATTTAGCTGCCTAAAGTCTACAACTAATCTCCATTTCTTTTCTTCACCTGATTTTTTTGGTACTATCAGGAGTGGCAGTCTGTAATTCTTTATGTAGACGGGGTTATTGTCTGTTGTATTTATATTCTGTGTATAGAAGTTATTTGTTGTTAACCTATCTTCTTCTATGTGGAATACTTCTTGAATTTTTTTGCAGCTCTCTTTGATCGAATTCTTTGCATTTTCATCCAAACCTTCCAATTTCAGTTCTTTTAACAATTTATGAAATCGTCGTTCAGTTTTATCTCTCTCTTGATGCGGTTTTCTGCTTTGTTCTCTTAATATCTCGTAACCATTTAGCAGATGTAGCTTTGCTGTGAATGGTTTTAATGTTACCATGTGACTGTTCATGTTTAGCAACTTTATATGCTCATATCCTTCTTTTGGTATTATTGTGTTACTCAGAAATACTCCTATCAATTCTTCACCGCAGACTATGATATCTTCGTTGATGTTGACTGTTATAGCCTGGATAATCTCCGTTCTTGCTGGTATTTTGATTTCATCTTTAAATCTAGTCATCATGGGTATTGTAACATCGTCATCATTCAAATTTGCAGTTATTGTGAAGGTTTCATAATCTATTTTACATAGATATTTCAACAGGGTCATCATGGGTATTGTAACATCGTCATCATTCAAATTTGCAGTTATTGTGAAGGTTTCATAATCTATTTTACATAGATATTTCAACAGGAAATCTCTTCCTAGTATCCCATGCTTGGTGATCGGTGTTCGTGAATGCACTATTTGAAACCTGTGCTCTATGACATGTGATTCAAAAGCTAACTGCAATTTAGCTGTGCCCAAGGAGTGTGTTTCATTGTTTGTTATTCCAGTTATTGTGCACTGGTCACTCCTGTTTATTTCACAATTCAAAGAACCTTTTTTTGCAAATTGAGATGTCTGCTCCGGAATCAATGAGGAAGTTTAATTTTGTGTTTGTGCGTTTGTCCGTCAGCGTTATGTAGTTTGTTGTACAACTTCTGATGTTGTATATCTTTGAATTTAGTCTTATTCTGTTTCTTGCTGACTCCGTCCTGGACTTTGCGCATTGCTTGTCTCGTATAGAAAATTTACCCTTCTCTGTTGGTTTTGCCGAGGGTTTCTAACAAAGTTTCTTCCTCTATTGATTTGATAGCTATTTTGCCAGCTATTGCCTCTACTCTGGTTGTTCCCTTGATTTTACTTGTTATTTTGATATCCTCTGATTTACCAATTATTGTTTCTGTTTTGATACGAGTTATTGTTGTTTGGATAATTATCGGCATTGATATTTCGATTGTCGGAATTTCTGTAGTTTGTTCCATTTTGTCGGTTACGGAGATTTCTATTGAAACTAAATATTCTTTTTTCATCTGTTAGAGGTAGTTTAATCTGGTTTGCGAGGCTTATTGCGTCGTTTAATGTTCTTGGTTGTGCGGCTAGGATGGTTGGTTTTAATGCGTCTTTCAACCCATTTTGAAAGGTATTTAATCCGATCCTGTCGTTTAGTTTGCATATTACCTCTCTGTGTTCTTCGCCTATTTCATTTATCTGGACTTCGTTCAGGTCTGCGACTATCTCTAATATTTTGTCTGAGAAGTCCTGAATTTTTATGTGGTGTTGCTTTTGTTGCAAGTTCTGTGAGGTGTCTTTTGTCTTGAAAGCTTCTGTCAGAGCTTTCTTTAAACCTTCGATAGATGTCGGTTTAACAATTGCGGGCATCTTGCTTCGCACTTTCTCACTCAGACGTGCTAGCCATAAAAATTCAATCAATTGTGGCTGCCCCTCAGTTTTTAGCGTTTTGATATACATTTCCACAAGACTCAGGAAATTTGAGAGGTCTTTTGTGTTGCCTCCAAATTTTGGCAATAGTTTTATCGCTACAGCGAGATCAAATGTATTTGTACCCATTATTCTTATTTGTAAAGTGTCCGACTCTCTATCTGATTCTTCCGATTCTGAATCAGCTGTATTGTTCAGTCTTTCGCTTGTTTTTTCTTCTAATTTCGATTTTAGTTCTATAAATTTTATATTGAATTTGTTTCGCAGTTAATCTGCTTGCTTTCCTTTTTGAGTCGTTATTATTTGGTCAATTTTTTTTGATCTTTTTGGCCAGAGCGTATTTATTTAATAGATTCCTACTTGAGAATGTCCTCTGTGGATTCTTCGTGAATGTTTCTAATAATTTCTTTATTTCAGTTAAAAGATTTTCGCAAGTTTCCATTTATTTATTTATTTATTTATAGAACCCAAACATTAAAAAAAAGATCTAGTTACAAGTGAATTTAAAGAGAGTTACTCTATCATTAATATCTAATCGTACATAAAATAATTTTTATTGTTAAATAATACCTAGAAACCCATATAAATTCATTTTTTTAAAAGCTATGTATGTCCATATAAAAAAAAAATATTAAAATCTATAAACCCAAATTATTTTATTAAATATATATTGTGACTCAGGTACCTATGCCCCGAATCACAACGATAAGGTCAATGCACCAATATATTGCCCTATGCAATATATTGATGCATTACAAAGTTGACCCTGTAAATTACTTTTAATTTTTTTTAATTCAAAATTTCATTCCATATTTCAAATTCATTTAAAAATGCATTTCAATGCTATAACAAAGTGCAATTTAAGCATAAATTGCATTTTGTTATCTAGCATGCGTTCCGCTCCCACGATATGCACTGCATACTTACCTACATGCAGTTTCTTCTTTATTTCCATTTTTTTTATTGCGCAATATACACTTCACATACGTACATTATTCAATTGCTCAAATCTAATTGTATGTACATTCACACATACGTACATACAATTACCCTCACCCGCTTAAAAGTAATATTTTAAGACGGGCACACAAGTGCGTATCGGGTTGAAGTTTCTACATGATGCATATGCCTCTCAATATAAATAATTTGCACTTTCTCACGTACGAATTAAAAATCGTCGTGAGAACTTAATAAGAAGATAAAGCTTTTAAAAAAGTGATCATGGGTACCTGGGGCCGGCAAGCCCAAACCTCGAGGAGTTCGCATTATACAACCGTCGAGAAAAACACGTATCGGTACTCGGTTCCTCCGAACAGAAAAATACAAAATGGTAAATCCATAATAATGAATCAGCAAAACTAATTTGAAACCAATGTAAAGAAAAAATTATTAAAACACCGAAACCTATTATAAATCGAGAAAAGGAATACGAAAAGTTTGTGGATAGATTGTGATTATCGAAATAAATTGTATCACCGAAACCTATTATAAATTGAGCAAATATACGAACAATTTGTGAATAGTTATTATCTTATAAAAATAGTTGTCATCCAAATAAATTATAAACGGAGTGAAGAACAAAAAATAGTTGTGAACAAAGGGTGTTATTTCTATCAACGAAAAATTTGTGAATAGTTATTATCGAAACATCTTATAAAAATAGTTATCATCCAAATAAATTAAATCAAAAATTATTTAATCACCGACAAATTGAGCATATATACAAAAGTTTGTGAATAGTTATTATCTTATAAAAATAGTTATCATCGAAATAGATTATAAACGGAGTAAAGAATAAAATAGTTGTGAATGAAGGGTGTTATTCCTATCAATTTCATTCTTCCAAATCGGTGACTTCTCTCTCTTTCGGAGCACGGAGAAGTCGGTACCACAACAATTGGTGGCAGCGGTCTCCAAATAAAAGGCCAGTGCCAATAAATAACTCTAATTAAATTAAAATTGAAAAATAATATATATATATATCAAAAAAAAAAAAACGAAACAACATTCTAGTAGCAGCAAAATTTAAAAAACTAAACCAGGCATCTATAAAATATAACTTAATAAATTCAAGAAAAAAATATAATAATAATAGAACTGCGACTTAAAATAATTTTAAAACCACATTTAATTAATTCAGAATTGAGAAAAATTTTCATATGCAACACAATAGAGAAGTGAAGCTTAACAAAATAAATTCTGAAAAAAACAAATAAAAAAAAAAGGAAAAAAGTTACTAAAATAAAAATCTATAATAAAATAATAAAAAATAGTAAGCGCGGGTACCCAGTGCAAGGTACTTAGAGGAAACATACAGTTTAAGCATCATAGCACCCAACGGGGGACCCTTGCGAGGCTTCATTCCTGCCTCAACTAGACGATTCCCAGAAGGAAGACTTCGGAGCATTGAGCTAGACATCTGACGTATAAATTTCATCGTTCATCTGCAGCAATAAAAGCATACAACTCTATATCTCCAAGAAATCGTCGCCCAGGACGCGTGACGTATCATATGCATCATTCTACAACAACATTCGACTGAGCAAATAATTATTAGGATAAAAGCTAAGGTAGATCCAACCATTTTCCTATTTTTATTTGAAATTGTGCTCTAAAATTTGCATTTTAGTTTTAACTAATTACAAAAAGAAAAGTAAAACAAAATCCACCACTCGCCGGATATATCAACATTTTTTTATCATATTCCTTAAAATTAACTTTTATCTCCCCAATTAATTTGTTTGTTGTTGTTGTCTAAAATTACTCCGTAAAAATGCAGGATTTTATCAAATTATCAAATTCAAATATACGCTCTTCCTAGAAGCGACCTCTGCGGTAAGACTTAGTGAGCTTGCCGGTCAGAGGACTTCAAATAAAATCAAATATCGATCCCCTGCGATAGATCTTCATATACCTATCGATCAGAAGAAAGATTTTGGTTGGAAAGAGCGATTTTTGTTTTTTATTAGCTAAATAATAACTAAAAAAAAAAAAAAAAAAACAGAGATAAATAAGCACACGTTTTTGCTTTTTTGACATTTTATGACTTCTCTCGCTGTAATTTGCAAAACAAAAAAAAAATTTGGTTAAAAACGTTTTTTTTCTCTCTAATGACAAATTCAACAAATTATCCACCTTCTTATTACTGTGTTTTTCCCACATATTACAGATCACTGAATCACTTTTACTTATACATTATTATTTACACATAACCAACTTAACAGCTGCCTATTGCTGTTGAGAAATTTAACTATTTGTGTTCTACTTATCGGCCTTTTCTTTGGCCCGTAAAAAATTGCCACGTCTTCTATAGTTCCCCAAATTTAAGCAAATCTAAACCCAAAATTATTCCATAATAATAACAGACACACTCTATCTTATAATTTTTCTTTATACATATTTCCACCTAGTTCTCCGCCTTTTACTTCACGAACCTATCATGACAGAAGAAAACAAATCTTTCGATGAGCTCTGCTTGTCACAAGTCCCAAAAATGACAGAAATTAGACAATTCTGGCCGACTATCATAGAGCGAATAAACCTAAAAGGACTTCAGATTTTACTTCTGAAAAACTTCAAAATTTGGAAGACGTATTGGCTTCATTTGAAGAAACGGAAACCCTGATTCAAAATCATGAATATTTTACTGAAGCTCATGATTATTTTAAGCAGTCATGCTATGATAAAACGGAGGACTGGTACAATCTTACAAGGGCAACTCTGTCTGATAGGTTCAAATCCATATCAATCCACACAGAGCGCAAAAATAACCCGTTTTACGTTCCACCTCCAAAAACTTCGCAAAAAACAACTGCAGCTGATAACAAAGAGAGCGCAGACAAGGATCAATCTAATACAATGCGCTTTCGATTGCAAGAAGATAGACGGAAAACATTATCCCATATTATCCAGTCTATAGATAATAATTCACTTGCAACTGCAACCCAGGCATATCTAAACCAAAAATTAAACTCGTTGCACAAATACTGGGACGATTTTGAAGAAACACATAACGAAATAATCCTGAATGTTGGTCCAAACGACAAAGATAGCGAATACTTCGTGAATAATGTTTACATAAATATGGAAACATCTCTCAGACACTGTAATTGCGCTACAAGAACAGTTGGACTCGAGATTCCAAAACATAACAAATACTACAAATAATTCCACAGAGCATCACCACAATGTCTCTTTCAGAGACCAGTCAAAATTTTCCTATCTGACGTGAGGTCATTAATTCCCAACTTTAATGGAAATCCCAAAGATCTTCACAAATTCCTTTCAAGCCTTAATTCGTTATTTAAAACACAATATTTCAGATATAATTCAAAAGTTCTTTCTTTATTTAACTTTACTGTTTGCTATCACAATTCACAAACAATTATCAAATCTACTCTTTAGTTATCCGCTAGTACTGTACTTCTAATAATCACAATCCAAATAGTTTACTTCGTTTACTTCACTGTCTGAAATAATACTCGCCTCCTGGATGTGAGCAGCGCCGTATTTATACTGTACGAATTATCCTAGAACCTTCCTGAATATTCCATTCTCCAAACCCAGTTTACTAGGATGTCACTAATCTAAAGTTGTTTCCATTTCCAATAGATGTCCCTTGTATCACTTTGTGGCGCGTAACAATATATATGCGACGGCAACGACGGCGAACGAAAATTACTCCCTCCTTAGCCTAATAAGGAGTAAATTATCCGCAGAGGCCTACGATATTTTCAGGTACAATCAAATCGAAGATTGGCCTACTCTAAAATCGATTTTAAAGCAAACATTCGAAGAAAAAATTTCCAGATCCGCCCTACACTCGCAATTAAATAATTGCAAGCAGAAAATAGGGGAAAGTGTAATGGATTTTCTCCAAAGACTTAACACAAGTCTATCCAGATTAAATGAGGCAACCCACTCTTACACAAAAGATAAGGTACTCCTAAAATCATTATTAAAAGATAATGAGAGCCAGGCCGTAAGAGCAATAGAGGACGGATTATCCAATCAACAACTCCAAACTTTAGCCAAAGTGCAATCCGAAAAAATTTCTGTATTAAAATCACACATCTTGGAGCATGCATCACGCTAAGAGCAGAAACAACTTGTTTCCCAAGCACAAAACAAGATACATGAAACTCCATTTGCGCCAGCAATCAATTCAAGTCTTCGCTGCCTCAAATGCAATAGACTGGGGCATGCTGCATTAAATTGCCCAGTCATACAATGCACCACGCAAAATTTCAATGCAGTTCCAAAGCTAAACCCCCAATTACTCCAGATTTTAATAAAATTAAATATCCATCACAATCTCCTTCATGTCGATATTGTCATAGGATGGGCCATTCTATTGAAGAATGCAGGACAAGAGCTGCGAATAATAATCCCTTTGACGACAGCCCAGGAAATCCCACCAACAAACACGGCTGACAGACAGCCTCAAAATAGGAACTGGCAACAGCCAGTATTCAGAGAAAGTCGAACTTCACCGCCGAAGTATAACAATGTGAATAGCTCGGCTGGACCACCATCTCCGAACAGGAAGAATAACAAAACACCATCGGCATCCAGCCAGGAAAACTGGATGCAGCGGGGGGTCTCATTCGGCAACCCTTCGCAGATAGAAACAACGGCGCAAGTTCATCGCAATCCCGAGACAATATCGACGAAAAACTAAACAGCAAAAAATTAATTCGTATCCCCGTCCAAATTAATAAAAATTCACTAACGCTTTCTTTGCCTGTTGATATATGCTCTGCTCCAAAACTTACCTTTTTGAGTGATACTGGAGCAGAGATCAGCTTAATTTAACTCCATCTATTAAAGCCAGGTAGCATCTGCTACAGAGATGCTGTCTGCAATATAAACACAATATTCACGGAGTCCACTTCTACGGAAGGGCTCATCTTTGCTAAATTGAATTTAGAATTTTGGAATAATAATAACTCCATCCTAGAACACCCATTTCAAATAGTGGGAAATGATTCCATCCTCTCGTACGATGGTCTACTTGGTCATGACTTTTTATCTCGATACAATGCTGGAATTAATTACAAAAATAAATATATTTCTTTAGAGATAAACGATTCAAATGAATCTTATACTTATGAAGAATATTACACTATCTATCCATACGTTTATTTGAAAAGCGAAGACCCAGAAAAGAGGTCTCAAACAAATAGACTACTATATACGGAGATAACATTCTCCGATAATAATACTAATAAAAATTTATCTCCATCTATAGCCAGAAAAAAGGCTGACTTAAATAAAAATATATCTCCACCAAATGCTTCACAAGAAGTGAATCCTAAAGTTTTTTTAAATGAAAAACGGCCTCTATCAGTAGTTCCAAGTAAAGTGGAACTAACATACAAAGGGAATCTATCTCCATCGAAAGCTTCACAAGAGATGAAGCACAAAGGTAAAAGAATATCTCCATCTACAGCCGCACAAAAGGCTGCATCTAATAAAATTCTATCTCCTTCTTCAATAGATTCACTAAAATTAAATTCCAAGATAAAATAAAAGAAGTCAAAGAATTTCAATAAAGTATTATCTCCTTCAAATTCTATCGAGTCAGAATAATCGTATAACTCCTTCCAAATTCCACAAAAGTTGGAATCTTATGTCCTTCCTTTTACAAATCCGAGAGAATCGGATAAATTAAATAAAATTAAAATTCCGGCTCGATCAGAATTCATCATTGAAGTTCCAACTCCTTCTATTCAAAATCAATCGGTATGTTTCAAGAAGGAAATAAGGCCAGGGTTTTTTCTTGGAAATTCGATAGCCGAACCAGTCAACGGTATGGCAAAAGTCCTAATCCTCAACACAAATGAGGATGACGCCGATCTGGCACCTTACGAGGTGAACCCAGTTTACCAAGACTTGGACGACTTTGTGGTCATCTCCACAGATTCTGACAGAGATCCAATTAAGGGCAGAATAAATAAACTGCAAAACCTTATCAAATTGGATCACTGTAATGCAGAGGAATCTGAGAGTGTTCGCAATATCTGTAAGGAATTCAACGATCTCTTCTTCATAGAAGGGGATTTCCTTTCATATACAGATGCGATTACCCACAAAATCCAGACCCTCCAGGACAAACCTACAATTTATACCAAGCCTTATAGACTTCATGAGGCAAGCCGAATGGCAAATACCAGAATTGCTTGAGTCAGACATCATCAGACCTTCACCTAGTCCCTGGAATTCTCCACTTTTATTGGTTCTCAAAAAACCAGATGAGAATTAGAACAAAAAGTGGCGAGTAGTGGTAGACTTTCGTCGTATTATCGACATTACCATTGGCGATGCATACCCACTGCCTAATATCACTGATATATTAGACAAGTTTAGGAAGTCGAAATATTTTACCATACTCGACTTAGCCAGTGGATTCCACCAGATAAAAATGGACTCGAAGTACAGGGAGAAAACTGCCTTTAGCACACCCTATGGCCACTACGAATACAATCGTATGCCATTTGGTTTAAAAGGAGCCCTGCTACTTTTCAAAGAGCCATGAATAATGTCTTATCTGGCCTTCAAGGCATCTATTGCTCCGTATACATGGACGATATTGTAGTCCATGGATACAATCTCAAAGACACATTTCCAGACTCATAGCAGTAGTTAGCCGCCTTCTTGATTTAACCTCAAACTTCAATCCGACAAGTGCCATTTCCTAAGAAAGGAAATTATGTATTTAGGGCACATAAATACAGAAAATGGAGTCCAACCAGACCTGCAAACATGAAATCAGTTCAGTCATACCACACCCCCAATAAGGTTTCGTCGGCAACTTTCGGTGATTTATACCCAATTTTTCGAAGATAGCCAAACCACTCACAAATCTTTTGAAAAGAGATACGCCTTTCAAGTTCGACGCAATCTGCGACGAGGCATTTTGCGAATTACGCAATAAATTTATTTCAGCACCAATTCTATCATATCCCGATTTTGACAAAGAATTTTTTGTGACCTCCGATGCCAGTGACTACGCCATCAGGGCAGTTCTTTCTCAAGTTGATGATCAAGGAGATCATCCAATCGCCTATGTGAGCCGATTTCTCAATGGTGCAGAGACTCGTTATTCAACAATAGAAAAGGAGCTCTTAGCTACCGTTTTCGCAGTTGAGCAATTCAGACCATACGTTTATGGCAGATAGTTTACAATTGTAACTGACCATAAACCATTAGTATGGCTCATGAATCTGAACGATCACTCCTCAAGACTGATGAGATGGAGAATACGTCTTGAGGAATATGACTACAAAATAGTCCATAAATCAGGTAAGCTCAACAGAAATGCAGACGCTGTCAGTAGAGCTATTCCAGATAATAGCGAATATTTCGCAGAACCTACCACCTGCGTAAATGTGGTAACAAGGAATCAAGCTAGAGCTCAGGCAAATCTGAACATTCCCGACACGAGTATTATTACTCCAAACGCAGCTCCATCGTCATCAAACAATTCCTCTGTCATAATAACTGAGACTAATTTTCTTCTTTTACTGACTAAAAATGCGAATCCTAAATTCTTCATCTTGCCAATGCAAGATACAGAGCTTGAAAGAGTGTTGGCTTCGAAACTAAAGCTTTCAGATAAATCTCCACTTCTAGCAAATGAACTGAACTTTTCCACAAAAAAGGACTCCAAAATCGTCATATCAAAAATTAATTTACCTTGTCGATCGCAAAGAGATAGTTCAGACCTCGAAAAGATTTTAACTGAAATCTGCTCATACACAGAAGCAAATCAGTTAAAACAAATAAATATCTCCTTCCTTATATTAGATCCACTGAATCTAATAATTATTAAAAACGCTTTTGTCCAGATCTTCGTTAATAAACAAATAAACATTCAACTTCATCAGGATTCGATAAAATATTTATCCGATAAAGATGACATCGAACAAGTTTTGAAGGATTTTCATTCATTACCGATGGGAGGCCATCAGGGCGTTTCGCGTACAATTAAAAGAATGAATTTACAGCTGATAGGTTTCCAGCTGGCCTTATGTTTTTGATCGGGTTACTTAAAATGACGGATTTTTTGGGAAGGTTATTTTCAGGAAATACACCGATCGTTTTGTTGAAACGTATATAATTTATTAAACCATTGCTCGACGTTTCGGGTCCAAGTGCAGCCCTTCTTCAGGAGCTCTATATACATATAATAGTAATACATGAGTTCAAGTTTTTTTAAAAAATTCTAAATATAAATATTATAAATACCTTATGTCTGTCTACGGCGCGTATAAATATTTCTTAAAGATAATAATAAATAACACATAAGCAACATGGAAAATAAATTAAAGTAAACAAAGAAATATACATTATTAATAAATTAAAATACTCTTTAGAACAGAAAAGACAATTACTGGCTACGAAGACAAATATGTAACTGAGGGGTCGTTGAGAAAATGTTAAAAAATTGTATGACTAATACTATGGTTTTAGTTTGTTTAGTATGTATTTGTAGTCTTTATTTATTAATTCTGTGTCCTGCCTTAAGTTTATAACTTTGTTTTTAACATTTTCTCAACGACCCCTCAGTTACATATTTGTCTTCGTAGCCAGTAATTGTCTTTTCTGTTCTAAAGAGTATTTTAATTTATTAATAATGTATATTTCTTTGTTTACTTTAATTTATTTTCCATGTTGCTTATGTGTTATTTATTATTATCTTTAAGAAATATTTATACGCGCCGTAGACAGACATAAGGTATATATAATATTTATATTTAGAATTTTTTAAAAAAACTTGAACTCATGTATTACTATTATATGTATATAGAGCTCCTGAAGAAGGGCCGCACTTGGACCCGAAACGTCGAGCAATGGTTTAATAAATTATATACGTTTCAACAAAACGATCGGTGTATTTCCTGAAAATAACCTTCCCAAAAAATCCGTCAATTAAAAGAATCAAAAAACAATTCTACTGGCCTGGCATATCAGACGACATCGTAAAGCACGTAAGGAAATCTAAACTTTGTCAGGTGAACAAAGTATCCAGAAACCCTAAAATTCCAATGAAAATCTCAAATATTAGCTCCAAATCTTTTGAAAGAGTGAACCTAGATGTTGTAGGACCTCTCCGAATTTCTCATTCTGGAAACAAATATCTCCTTGATTCCAAGACGACCTCTCAAAAATTTCTGAGGCTATTCCCATAGTCGACACCGAGTCTAAGACATTAGCGGAAGCCTTCACGACAACGGTAGTTTGTCGACATGGTATTCCAGAAAGTATCCTCACAGATCAAGGTTCTAACCTCATAAGTGGCATATTCGCCGAGGTATCTAAATTGCTGAGAATTAAAAGGCTCAAAACTACTCCATACCACCCTCAAACGAATGGTGCATTGGAGAGAAGCCACAAAACCTTAGCAGAATATCTCCGATCTTATATAGCAAAAGATCCACAAGACTGGGATACATGGATTCCTTATGCCATGTCTGTATACAATACTACCCCTCATTCGAGCACTAATTATACTCCACGCGAACTCTTTTACGGATTCCCAGCCGAAATTCCAAACAACCTGAAATCAACTCCAGCCATTTGCTATAATTATGACAATTATGCAAACGAGTTAAAAGCGCGTCTACAACATTGTTTCAAAATAGCTAAGGACATAGCCATGGCAATCAAAGAAAAATCCAAACTTCAATACGACAAAAACTCCGTCCAAAAATCATTTAATACTGGTGACAAAGTCTTAATAAAAAGCAGAGTACGAGATAACAAGTTCTCACCACTATGGTCAGGTCCGTATAAGATCATGGAGATAAATTCCCCTGACAATTCTACCATAAAAATTAATAATAAAAACAAAAGAGTCCATAACAATGACCTAAAACTGTTCTCAGAGTAAAAACTTCAATATCTTCAAATATCATTCAGAGATATAAACATAGTGTCATCTTCCAGGTTTCCAAAATGATGCATATAGCATTCATTCTAATTTTCATCCCCATAATCTATGGCTCAGGAATAGAGGTAAAGCAGCTAAATGCTACTGCAAGCATTTACTTTGAGGAATTTGGCAGAGCCAACCTCTACACCAACAAGTGGAAGATAGTGACATACTATGACATGACAAATTTGAAGTCCGAATTCCAGAATATCCAGTTCATCGCGCAGCAAATAACAGTAACTTGTCAGAGGATTGGTAACAATTCAGCGATGGCCCACACATGTAAGGGTACGTTACTACAAATCAATCTTATTATGGCAAGTATAGAGTACAGGAATATGTTACTTGTAACTCAAAATAGGAAACAAAGAGCACTACTTAATGCAATAGTCTCAATCTCTAAAGCTCTTTTCGGCACATTAGACGAAGATGATGCCAAAAATTACGACGAGCAAATCCGTAACATCACCCTTAACCAAAACTCCCTCCTATCACTTATGAAAAGTCAAACTGCGATATTCGAAGCAACCGCAAACATTTTCAGCAAAACTAAAGCCGCAATTGAAAAGGAATTCATGGTTATGCATAAAAAGTTAATTTCAATACAGATAGCTACATCATTAATGGAAAACAGAACATTGGATAACAAAATATCCATTGAAATTGAATCTCTTATTTCCCTGGTTTCGTTAATGGCATTCAGATACCAAAAGACCCAGTCAGAATTAATAGATCTCTTAACAGATTCAAGGCATGGACAATTTCATCCTACACTCATTTCCCCTAGACAAATTGAAGAACTCTTATTGAACATCAGACATGAACTGCCAAATTCAATGATGCTTCCCATAAACTCTAAAGACAATATCTTATCACAAATTAACAAATTAAGTACAATTTCGGCAAATATTTTTAATAATAAAATAATTATCGAACTCCGAATTCAACTTCCGTTCAAGGAACCATACCAAATATTCCAAGTAATGCCATTACCAACAATTCTTAACGGATCGTTCATACATATTGAACCATCAAAGGAATATATGCAAATAGACTACAATCGTGAGCACTATATTGAACTTACGTTACATGACATCCATAATTGTGCAACGTTGGATCATATGCCTTTCTATTGCAGGATATCATCACCGATCCTTAATTCAAATACAAAAACAAACCAATGCGAAGTAAATCTCATAAAAAATGAACCAATTACATCAAAATGTAAAATCCTACCATTGGAACAAGATTATTATTCAACGCAATTAACGCAGCAGAACGCTTGGCTTTTCTCCCTAAAAAATACCTTCCATACAGATATTATTTGTGAAAATTCCATTAGTTCACGAACCCTGCAAAGAACAGGAATAATGTATATTTATCCCGGTTGCTACGTACGAAGCAAACAATTCGTCTTGCACGGACATAGCGTAAAAGTTTCCAAATTCAATTCCCATTTTATCCCAACGATAAAAATCTCCAATATAATATCGAATATGATGTCCTCCCCAATAGGATCACTAGCAATATGGATCTAGATGAACTTCTAGAATCCATTCGTTTCCAAAACCATCAAGAATTAATTCCTCTAAATGCAATAAATAATCATCATATTCAAAACTATGCGATATAATATGTGACTATTGCTTTAATCATCTCTGTTGCCTGCGTATGTATGTATATAAAATACAAACCAAAAGTGCGTGAAACGAAAGAGATACCTCCTACACACGAACTAGAAGAGGTGCCTACCCCGGCCCCAAGAAAAGAAAATTTTAAAATAACTCCTACGTCCACTAGATTAAAGACAGAAAATTTGTGAGATAATTTATATATATACTATTGATATATACGGGCATCCCATGAACCAACGCTTCCAATCTAAAAGACTAAAATGTACAAACTACGACAAACATAGGACACGGACAACAATATCCTCTTATTCCCCAATTTTCAACAACCCCTATCCTCATCCCAACAATCAAATCCACACTATAATGAATAGAAAATGAAACTACAAATTTATAGAAAATAGCTAAACATAAAGAAGGAGAAAGAGGAAAAATTTCATAAAAAGAAAAAAGGAGTATAAAGGTAAAAGAAATATAATATTTCCCTTTAGCAAATCAATTTTTATATAACTTCCTATAAGTTGTAATAAATAAAATAGAATAATTACGTATAGAATTATTAAAAATATCTTACTTTAAATATAGTAAATAAGTAAACCTTATGGATATTGTAAGGCATTATATTATACAAATAAATTTCTGTTCCTGCCTATAAGTATCACGCAAAAAAAAAAAAACAATAATTACGATTCAAACGGAAACCTATATCAGTCAGCTTTCTCGTTGCCTTATACATGTATACGTATATCCAACACTTCCACAATCCCATCTTCTTCCCAAAATATAAGAAGAATCAACGAAGATAAGTTAAAGAAAAAGAGAAAACAAAAGGAATTAAGAACAAAACAGTTTTAAATTTTTTTAATACAATTTTTGTTTAATTAATAATGTTTTTTAAGTAACCTCTATTTTTGTTTATTAGAATTTTTTGTTTAAAAAAAAGGGGGGGGAGAAATAAAAACAAAAAAGTTTCACACAACTAAATGAATAATAAACAGAAAAGGCGATATAATCTGGCACAAAAGCAAAGGGAACGTCTTTGAAAATCCGTCTATTTTTCGACTTCTGGTTCCTTCAGCGGGGAATGACCCTCCATCGCACTCGGGGTGGGGCAATAATATGACTTCCCAACTAAAACAAGGTTGGCTCCTAAAAACAATTTTTTTTTTAAAAAAAAATAATTAAGAAAAAGAACCGTTTTTAACACTCAAAAACTTACCTAATGCCTCTACCGACATGTCGTATTGCGGCCACAGTGAAAAACCGGCAAAAAGATACTGCCCAGCGACAGGTGCGGCTCCCCAAATAGGTACGGTCTCCCTACCTGGACAGATAAAATTAATCCGGATATTCCACCTCCGGCGTTCCCAAATAGGAACGACATAAACTCCTTCAACAACGACAACATAGTTAGGAGGTACCCGATAGGGTTGTCGCGAGATTGGCATCACAAAAATCATTTTGCAACTGACCAAAGTAAGCAACTTATCACTCAAATACCGTATCAAGATAACTGCACCCCAAGCAATTTCTACTTAAAAGAAACAAAAAGAAATATAAACAACTTTCCTAAAACGACCCACACAAAATCGACATCAGTCATCCTGGTAACATCATCCAAAAAGTACTTTTCTTCTTCCATCGTGCATTCTGATAGAATCTAAATGACTCAACACAAACCGCTAAATAGCTGATATGCAATAAACCACAAATATTTTCTCTTTTTCCCCCTTCCTTCCAATGCACCCTTCTCTCACTCCCTTCCTCTATCGCTTCCTAATTTACCCTAGGTACTCCTACTACATGTAACATAAGGTAAAGTATACAAAAAAAAAACATTAGAGAATAATCAAAAACCGGGATATAGTAAACAATCCAAACCTCGTTGGCATGATCAAATAATTCTTTTTTTATTGTAATTTATCAAATATAACGTAGTATATACATATACAAATACCACTAACGTTCGAAAATATTTTACATCCTAAGTTACATACCCACGTATATATAAAAATAGAATAACCCTACTATTAAGATATTCGACTTAATATTTTTTTTCTCCATTATCTCTCTTTTAAATACCCTTAAGTGCTAACTACCGATCATTGTAAATTTTAATTCCAACATTCACATTGCGAAGCTTTAGATTGGAAGAAAGAAAGTTTCCTTCGTAGAAAATAATGAAACTTTCTTTCCCCAGGGGGGGAGGGATGTTGTGGCTCAGGTACCTATGCCCCGAATCACAAGGATAAGGTCAATGCACCAATATTTTGCCCTATGCAATATATTGATACATTACAAAGTTGACCCTGTAAATTACTTTTAATTTTTTTTAATTCAAAATTTCGTATTTCAAATGCATTTAAAAATCCATTCAATGCTATAACAAAGTGCAATTCAAGCATAAATTGCATTTTGTTATCTAGCATGCATTCCGCTCCCCGATATGCACTGCATACTTACCTACATGCAGTTTCTTCCTTATTTCCATTTTTTTTATTGCGCAATATACACATCACATACGTACATTATTTAATTGCTCAAATATAATTGTATGTACATACATACATACGTACATACAATTACCCTCGCCCGCTTAAAAGTAATATTTTAAGACGGGCACACAAGTGCGTATCGGGTTGAAGTTTCTACATGATGCATATGCCTCTCAACATAAATAATTTGCACTTTCTCACGTACGAATTAAAAATCGTCGTGAGAACTTAATAAAAAGATAAAGCTTTTAAAAAAATGATCATGGGTACCTGGGGCCGGCAAGCCCAAACCTCGAGGAGTTCGCATTTTACAACCGTCGAGAAAAATACGTATCAGTACTCGGTTGCTCCGAACAGAAAAATACAAAATTGTAAATCTATAATAAGGAATCAGCAAAACTAATTTGAAACCAATGTAAAGAAAAAATTATTAAAATACCGAAACCTAATATAAATCGAGAAAAAGAATACGAAAAGTTTGTGGATAGATAGTGATTATTGGAAAAAATTGTATCACCGAAACCTGTTATAAATTCAGCAAATATACGAAAAATTTGTGAATAGTTATTATCTTATAAAAATAGTTGTCATCCAAATAAATTATAAACGGAGTGAAGAACAAAAAATAGTTGTGAACAAAGGGTGTTATTTCTATCAACGAAAAATTTGTGAATAGTTATTATCGAAACATCGTATAAAAATAGTTATCATCCAAATAAATTAAATCAAAAATTATTAAATCAACGACACCTATTATAAATTGAGCAAATATGCAAAAAATTTGTGAATAGTTATTATCTTATAAAAATAGTTATCATCCAAATAAATTATCAACGGAGTGAAGAATGAAATAGTTGTGAATAAAGGGTGTTATTCCTATCAATATCATTCTTCCAAATCGGTGACTTCTCTCTCTCTCGGAGCACGGAGAAGTCGGTACCACAACATATAGTGCAACTGCTATTAATATTAGTATTACTGCTAACGTTACTGCGGTCAGTACATGAAGATCATCATGAATGGAGATTGTTTGTACCACCGGACTTGTCGCTGCTGCTGCTGCATTCTGGGCCACAATTACCTCTTTCGATTGCGGCTTTCCCATTTGAGCTTGCTGAGATTGTAAATTAATTCTTTTTTTAAGCTTTTATCTGCTGTTATAGGTATTACCCTGTAGAGCTCCGCTATTTGTTGTCGTAAATTTACTGCTATACCGCCCCTTTTGTTTTTTACATATAGAGGCGTCGTTATCTCGTCATTCAGTTTGCTCACTGGCTTTCTTTTTTCTTTATACTCTGCGATTGTTATCGCTTTTGGGCCAGCAGCGGGGTCTTTCTCTAGTGCTTCTTGCAGGGAGAGTTTTTGTGTCGCTCGCTGTGGTGTTGTGGCTGTGTATTTATTTGCGGGTGAGTTTAGTCCAGTCGGTATGTACTTCTCAGGTATTCTTGTAATTTGTAGAGCTTTAGGTTCCGGATTGTATGTTGGTGTGCTCTTGTCTAAGCATGATGATGTAGTGGGTGTGTACTCGGTTGTTGGTGTTGTTTCTTTAGGTACTCTTCTTTTAGGGCATGTTACACGGCTTGGTGCCGTCCTCTTACGTATACTGGGGTCGTTGTTCTGCGCTGATGCAATAAGATTATTTTCTCTGACGTCACACGATGATTTGTTTTGTAGGATTAATTTTTTTGTCTTGCTTAGTGGTCCGCTTTGCAGAGTTGGTGGCCCGGTTTGCGGAGTTGGTGGTCCGGTTTGCAGGGTAGCCATGTAATAAGCATGTTCTACGATGTATTTGATGAGCTGTCCATGATTATTCAAATGTACAATTAAATAGGCAGAAGGCTGCCGCACTTACGATTTATGGCTAAAGAGCCGCTGTGATAATATTATCCCTTGGTGGCAAAGGGGATGCCGATATAGTTTCTCAATGGCAGAGACTGCCGCTGTTTGATTTAAGGCAGAATATGCCGCTTTCTACTCGTATGGCAGAGTATGCCGATGCACTTATGAGGCAGAGTATGGCGCTTTATATTGGAATGGCAGAGTATGCCGCTCTTTACTTGAGAAATTAAAAGACGTCTTTCAACTATCTGGTAAGTTCTGATTTTTTTCAATATTAGCAGCTTATTTATACTAATCGATAACAAAGAATCAATATTTCATTATAATTCTAAAGGGGGGAATTATTGCAGAATTGCAATATACAAAATTAATAATCACAAATCGTAGTGGCAGCATTTTTAATCACACAATTCCTGATTGAGTCATAATCTATCGATATTGTAAAGCAATGACTTCAGGTGTGTATATTTTATCAATGAAGAATTATGCCTTCATAGCAGAATTGCTTGCGTTGCAAATTCTTCTTGAGGTCGAGTAAACTTTGTTTGTTTTTATTTCTTTTTTCGTTCTGATTTTTGTTTACTTTTATTGACCGTGGTCATGGTTTTGCAGGGGAGACAACATTTGCAGAAAAATTATCATGGTGATGCTGACATCAAGTAGTGCTAATATTGATAGATATTATTCAGTGGACTTGAGTCTACAAGCATTTTTGTGGATTTCACGCCCATGTATTCCAAAACTTCGAATGTTTTCCCATAGTTTCTTTAGTGGTAATTTTGAGTCTAGTTTACTATTAAAATATGCTTGATCGGAACGTGTTATCATTACTCAAGCTCTATTACTAAGATGGTCGTATATCCTTTGAACTTCGTTCGAACGCGTGGCTCTATAGCGTCTATAAAGGACGTTCCGCTAGTTAACTGTGAATTTGAGGAGTCAAGTATGCTAATCTTATGCTTATCTTTGATATTACTTATTCGCTATGGGACATGTTTCTTGTATAGATTTAAAAGTATGTCTGAAATAGTACTACTTCATTATTTATCGGTATTCAGATGTAAGCTGTTCAAGATTTATATTTTTGTAGTCGCGGTAGAAGAAGGAATTGGGTCGGCAAAAAGCATTACTACCCTCCAGTATAAGGAATTTGGGCATTATCCTCAACCCGAAGAGGGAGTTGGAAGCTATATATTGAAGAACTGGTTAAAAAGGTCAACCGTATACTGTTTTAGTCCCGCAAGGAAAATTTTGAAATGAAATTAGTGCTTCCATCTTGCCTTAGGTGGTGAATATATCTAGGGTTATCGGCAAGATAAGACTTGATCTATTTCAATTCGACAACTAACGGATCCCTAGATACACACTTATTCTCTAAAGAAACTTAGGTTACATCTACGCTCTGTACCTTGGAGTTCTTATAGCTCTGAGAAGATTTAGGTACTAAGCAACTTGCCTCTTTTGATCCCTGGAACAGGACAGTCGCAGACCACATGTCGATATGGAGTGATAACATAGATCTCAGTTAAAAATAAGAATTACAAGCAAATAAAGTTGAATATGGTTCAAAGGGCGTGTGTTTTGAGGCACATCGACATAAAATCTTGCATAAAATTTATCCTGACCTATATATCCCATCTCTGGCATTATTTAGACCAATAAGTCCCAATGAGGGGACAGTAATATTCTCAGTTTGCTACCCTGGTAGTGGCTGTAACTTCCACTTACAATATTACCCTTGAGTGGGGAAAACAGTGGCCTCACAAGAAAATAACGCCTCCAATGCCTTTGTATAACGTAACTTGAATATTTTCTGAAATATTTATAACATGAAAGTACTTCCGACTGCCTAATAAATTTAGCGTCTTCCAAATGGAATTACTTGCGTTTCAGAACTATCTACTCTGAAGCTTCGACAAGATCTAACGAAGGAACCGTCTTCTTCAGAAGTCGTATTACTAGTGAAGCGTTCGATTTCAAAACAAAATAATATCCTCTAATTTGTGAGACAAAGCACGTGGTATTAGGAAGTCGACACATTGAGTTCCAGGACAAAAGATTATGAAGATAAAAAAATTGGCTAACAAACTATTTAAATTAGATGTGGGTCTCAATCCTGATATGAGTTTCGATTCGACCTTTGCGGTGTAGAACGAACTCTACCAATATTTTTAATTGATAGAATATTTCTTGTGGAATAACCTAAAAATCTCTTTTCTATCTAGCCTACACTTTTCAAAAGTAGAACACTACTGTACAAAGCCGACATCGATATGGTCAGAGTTTTTTGGGAACAATATGGATAATTGGTTTGGTTAATCGGGAAGTATACAGTTGGGTTGGGTGTTCCCTTTAATTCCCACAGCCGAAACTGTAACAGAAGTCCATAAAATAATGACCACTATTCATTTTCTACAGCACTCATTAATGCCAGACATTACATTTTCGATGAGGTTAAACTAATCTCGGGCAAAACACACAATAGACATAGTCCACTTCTTAAACCCTACAGGCTAAATTTATGCTCATAAAGATTTTTTTTCCTACTCCTATTTGGAATCCCCAATGTTTATAGTCTGAAATCTGTTTGACACTCAGAACATGAATAGCAAGATTAAAAATGTGCCGCTAGTAATACTACTAATTGGTGCTGTAGAAATTTAGTCTGAGCTAACCACTTACTATAAATACAGCACTTCGTTTTTTAAAAGCATTTGCATTCATATGCTGAGCTTGTTAAATTATTGTTCCTGACGAATGTTGGCACTGTAAATGTAGATGGAGCGGAGGGGGATTGTTAAGGAAGGGAAAACTATAAAGGACACTCTAAATATTTAGACCATCTCTAATGTTCTACTCGAAATTTCCCTGTTTCTCACAGAAGCACCGCTTTATTGTTCCTATTTTATATTCAATTGCCATTTTCTGACATGTCCTTGGATTCTGTAGAGCCCTAATGCACGCTTAATTAAAAATTGTAACTGATATCCTACAAGTCTTGGTTTTAGTTCTTCTGACGTTTCACAGGATAAAAGTTAAAGTAGAGCACTTACTTAGGAAATGAAGTATTGTTTAGTTTCATTCTGAGTCTGCTGCTATAACTTAAATGCTTACAAGGATTTCACTATATTGCAATTCAGTTGTTTGAAATTATATCCTCGGAAAAATTGTTAATAGCTAAATGGAGCATTTTAGTCGAGTTGAGAAAGCAAAATTTGTATGTTAGTTTAAGCTGTCGCTTTTATCTAAAATGGTATCTCCAGGTTTCGGCTTTTAAATTTTCAATTTAAATTTCAGTTTATTCAATACAATATGTTTTATTTATTTATTTATTTATATATTTATTTATTTTACATTAGTTCTAATTATATAGAACTAAAAACTAGCCTAACCTAACTATCAACTAATGATTTGGGCCCACGGCTACTAGGCAATCTGGGCATCTACATAGTGTTTTGTCTAGCTTAATTTCCTTACATTTAACAGTTTATTTTTATCCGACCATACAAATTTTACGTTTTATTTATCAGATTCTTATTTTTTTTTTGTGTAATGCTAGGCCTAGCTCATCGGCCGTAATGCTAAGGGACTTAATTGGAGAGGATAATAATAGTGAAAACTAAACCTACGATTGCAGGGTATACAAGATAGAAGGGAAGTCCATTGATGTGCGAACAAAAGAAAGAACTAGGAGCTTAGTATTATTAATGCTAAAAGTAAGAGTTTTGCTTCTAACGTTAATTCTTATGTGGTATATAATTCATCTTTTTTTTTTGGCAATGATCTGAACAGACCTCACAAAATGGGATTGAGCTATTTGCATTTAATACAACTTAGATCTTCAATTAACTTCTTCTCCGATTTGTATACTAGAGTAAGTTAGAATAAGTATATCTGTTTAAGATTTAAGTTATTTCATCATTTTTATTTAATTTTTTTTCTCTTACTTTTTTTGTTTTTTTTATATGTTTTACAACTTGTTTTTAAACGTATATTACTTAAAACAGTTTTCAGATTCTCTTACCTAATTAGTATCTTGTAGGCAGTATGTGTGTGGCAGCGTGCCTGGTAGTATGTGTGTCGAATGTTACAGTGTAGTGTCCTTGTTCGCGTTACGTAGGTAAGTCCTTAGTGCATCGAGAAGTATGTCCGTGTCCTCCTCCATATAAGTGAGGAGCTCTGTAGGTGTCTTTGTAGTACCTAGATCGTCTAATAGTCTCTGTAACTCGATGAACTGTTGCAGTACATGGGCAGCAGTCATGGTCGCGTTTGGACAATATGGACAAGCAGGGTTCGGTTGTCTAAGGAAAAGGTGGATTTTCACTGGCAGGAAATGGCCCAGTCTTAACCTGGCGACCGCAACCATGTTCCGCCTTGGTAGTTCTGGCATCACTGGTTTGTCAACTGAAATGTAGTGAGTTGCCAGACGCTTCTGCTGTCGTGTTGTTGTTGCCTGAGATAAGCTCTAGCCGCCTTTTAGCACGGTGGATTTGTCGTCTCGAGTGGAGAGCGAAGCGCGCTCTTGGCGAGTGCGTCCGCTTTCTCATTTCCATTTATCCCCACATGGGCTAGGCACCACGCTAAGGTGATTTTCGCCGTGTGCAGGGAGTTACTTATATTAACTGCTAGCGGGTTTTTGTTTTTTGTGTTTTTTATGGCCTTGAGCGAAGAAAGATTGTCCGAGAAGATGGCACATGTTCCTTCCTGCTTGGAGGCCCATCTTGCAGCCTCGCAGACAGCCGTTAGCTCCGCCGTGAAAACATTTATCCACGCTGGCAGTTGGTGGGAGGATGGTAACTGGACAGTTCTGTTCTCGATCCAGACAGCAATCGCTACGTTCTCCTCGTCCTTCGTGGCGTCCGTGTAGACTTCAGTGTCTGCTTGTAGGCGTTCGTATGTGTCGATGTGTAGTTTCATCTTACTATTATTGTCCAGTAGCTTGTAGTTTTTTTCGTTAAGCTGAATTCTTCTAGTAAGGACTCTCCAGGGCGGAACAGAGAGCTTCGGATTGAGCTGCTTTGGGTTGAAGGGAATAGTTTTCAGGATGTTTGGGATGTTAGCAATAATTCTAGCTAAGCTAGGACTGGTGCGTTTGGAGAGAGTGGGGTTGAGGGATAGGATGTCTAGGCCGAGGAGGCGGAGTGGGGAGTTAGGGTGCTGGGGGTCTTGAGGAAAAGGTTGCCAGCGAGCTTCTCTCTTCTTTGGGTAAAAGTTGGGAAGCGAAGCCTGATTCTATGAGTAAATTGTTAATTGAAGTTGTGCGTAGGGCGCTAAGGGAAATCCTGGCTGTGGCATTTAGGGATGCCTGGACTTTGCGGAAATTTAAGCGGGTGGTGAAACCATATATCGTTAGGCAGTAATCGATCTTGGCAACCACTAACTGCTTCGCTATTTTGGTAGCCGTCTCTAAGGGAGGCCCGGCATTCCTTCTACATATAACTTTTAGGAGGTTGTTCCTGCTTCTTACCTCTTCTGCGACGTTTGCAGTGTGGTTTGTCCAGTTCAAATTGTGCCAAAGGACCAGCCCCAGAATTTTGAGGGATTTTTGTAAAGGGATAGAAGCAATGTCCCCTTCAAAGGCGCTCTCTGCACATTTCCGTCTCCGACAAACATGCAGAGCTTCAAGCTCTTAAGGGAAATTTTGGCTCCATTCGTGTCGGTCCAGACTGAGATCGCTCTCAGAGCTCTGTTGAGCGCGTGGTTTACAAATGGAACCTCACCAGAAGAATAGCAGATAATGTTATCAGCGTGGATGTGGTAGAAGAGATTTGGCACCTGTTCCAAACTCTCTAACAGAGAGTGGATGTATACATTAAATAGGTGGACTGAGAGCGGGGACCCTTGTGGGAGTCCGTTTATTAAGGTGCGGACGGAGGAAAAGTGTCCACCCACTCTGACCTTAATTCTACTTTTCGTAAGGAACGAGTTAACGGTGTCGACAAATCTCTTGCCCAAACTCCATTGCTGGAGTTGTCGGAGGACAGCGTGCTTAGGTGTTCTGTAGAACGCCTTTTCGAGGTCAGTGGACAGTACAACAGAATGCTTTCCCTTAGAGAGTGCGCTTGCCAGGTTGTGCTCCAGCTCCTGCAGGAGGGACTGGGTGCTCCTTCCAGGTCTGTAGCTCGAAACTTGTGACAGCAGCAACTGCTCTAGCTTCCATGACAGTCTGTTGGCCATCAGCTTCCCCAGGATTTTGGATGTAGTGGAAAGGGGGGATAGCGATCTGGTTTCGGAAGGGTTAGGAATCTTTTTGGACGTTTTTGGAATCGATCTGATATAAGCAGTCTTCCAGGCCTACGGAAATTTGCCTAGATCGTAGACAAGATCGTAGAGTCTTTTAGCTCTTTCTAGCCAGGCGACAGGTGCCTGCGTAAGCATTCCAAAAGAGATATTATCCAGACCGGGAGTGAATTCTTGGAATGAAATAAGGGTATCCTTACTTTCCAGGAGGGAGAAGGGATGGTCGAGGGGGCTGGGTGGCAGGATGACTCTAGCGTCGTGCTGGTCTCGCCGCACGATTCGAACTGGTTAGTGTAAGTAGTAGAGAAGGTTGGGTTGTGTTGGGTGTTGGAGTAGTTAGCGATGTGAGACGCCAGTGCTTCAGCAATTAGCTTAGGGTCCTGAATTATTTGGCCCCTATCAAAAGGCCTGTGATGCCTGCCTTGGCGGGGCTCCCGCAAATAGCTCGTACCTTCCGGCAGTTGTCTCTCAGGGGTCTGTCTGAGTTTATGCTATCCGCAAAGTCCTTCCATGCTTGCTTTTTAGCAATTCTAATTTCCCTTCGCATGATTGCATTTGCCTTGCGGTACGCAATGGCATTTGCCGTGTTAGGCAGTTTCTTAAAATGCTTCCAGGCCGATGAAAGATCTATGTGCGTCAGTGTGTTTTCGTATTGAGGATACTGGGTGAGCTGTCATTGAAGAGGAGGAGATTGGAGTCGTGAAGCCATCCCACGATCCCCCTTCCCCTGGGATCACTTCTCGACGATACCCATAACTGGTGATGCGCGTTTAAGTACCCCAGGAGGAAAGTAGGGCCGGCGATTTGCTCCACTAAGGAGCTTAAAAGCCGTCCGTTTACTTCGCCCCGGCCCCCACATAGACGGACATAACATTAATGGCTGTTTTCTTGTGTACTCTGACCTCAATAGCTGTAAGTGGGGTGTTAATTGCAATACGGCTGGATGGGATATCATCTCTGACCAACACCTCCACGCCTTTACGACGAGAGTCAGTGGTGTTGTAGAGGTACGAGGAAAATTTGTTTAGGTGGAAGGGAGGGGATGTGGGAGAGTATGGGAGGTGAGTTTCTTGGAGTGAGCGTTCTGATTTTTGTGTACAGTCGAGATGATTCTCTGCGGAGTATTTTCATTAGTATCTTGTGTGGGTACACCATGTGTAGGGTCTCTAGCTGAACGTTTCAGGTTGTTAGCCTGAGGTTTTGAGATGGTGTTGTTATTACCTGGCTTAGGGTTTGATGTAGCTGGAGGAGTGTTGGAGGTGTTTTTGTCTGGCTTGGAGTTTGACGTGGGAGTCTGGGTTTTGGTCTGTGATTTAGGAGTTGCCACAGTGTTCGTGGTTGCGCTTGTGGTTTTATCTGATTCTTTTATCTGAGTAGTAGTCGATGGCACGATTTTGAAAGCGCCTGCGAAGGATAAGCCTTCACATTGAAGTCGTGCCGGAACTGACGACAGCGGCATTCATCGCTGCGTTGAAGCGATTCATAAGCCGCCGAGGCTTATGCGCCCGTATTTATTCCGATTGCGGAACGAACTTCGTCGGCGCAAGCAGGGAATTGTCTAATCAAATTAAAACAATTATGAAGTCATTTCTACATGACAGTTCTACTGTCACAGAGCTTGCAAGCATTACGTGGCATTTCAACCCACCATCAGCGCCACACTTTGGTGGATTATGGGAGGCAGGAGTTAAGGCAGAGAAACGCACATGAAGCGAACCTTACAAAACGCCATTTTAACATTTGAAGAACTGTCAACCGTAAACTGTCAAATCGAAGCTTGCGTAAATTCCAGACCGCTGTCACCGCTTTCCAATGATCCAAGCGATTTTAATATTTTAACTCCTGGGCATTTTTTAATTGGTCGAAATTAAAAGACAATTCCAGAACCGTCTATCACTGATAAAACAACTTCCCTCAAACGTTGGCAATATGTCCAATGGTTGACAGATCAATTCTGGAAAAAGTGGTCAAAGGAACATCTTCAAGGTTTACAAGCTCGTAAAAAATGGGAAACACCAGAAGATAACCTCAAAATAAATGACTTAGTTTTAATACAAGATCATCGTTGTCCAACCACAAAATGGCCGACAGGTCGAATAATGCAAATCAGCCCAGGCCAGGAGTAAAAAGGGCAGATTAGCAACTGCCAAAATACAGAATACTCAAATAATTCGGCCAATTATTAAATTATACAAGGTACTCATTTAAACAAAACTATAATTCAACGAAATTTTCACATCGAAAATCAAAAATAAATAACGTCCCACGCGAAGCACAAACGTTCCCTAAATAATAACAATTAATAACACTACACTACAAATATATAAATTTATCCCCGAATAACATTAATCAACTCGAAAAATGAAGCGTGTAGGCCGGAATTAAAATAAAGTAATAACAACGAAACCAGCAGGAAATGGGTTTATAAACAAACACTAACTTTATTTTAAAACGTAAAATTTATTCAATAATCAAATCCAGCCACCTCCTCTTTTTTGAGGCGGGAGGATGTTCCGTCGCGGAACAATATTCTAAAAAAATAAATAAAAACATATTTAAATTTACATTCACTGTAAAAATATTTCAGTACTACAGCAATTCCTGGCACTATATGGGGCATCGCCCTTATTCAATTCGGCTTTTGGCCTTATATAAATATACCTAAAAAGAAAACAAAACAAAATTAATTATAATACAAATAATAAGTAAAAGTCTCAGATCTGAGACTTTTACATGAAATTTTTACTCACCTAAAACCGTGGAATCCGGCTCCCACGATACACAGCATTCCTCCTCGAAAGCCGCAGTACCATATAAGTTGGAAACATACAAATATATTAACAAAAATAAATAAATAAAAATAAGGAAAAACTTACCATTTCACGGCTACTGCCGTCAACATCCAGTGACATTTGTGTCACAGGCAGCTGGTGCGTTGTCTTCTTCTTCCATTTACTAGTGGATATCGCCACTACGCCAACGACAACAAAAAATCTCCATAACGACGCATAGAGTCAAGGCAACGGCAACCGATAGACGCATTGCTACCATTGTATTCCCGGCTATAAATAGCGAGCTCTTGGGTATAGCAAAGCACTTGCAAATTGAGCGGTCAACAAGACAGATCGGAAGCGTTAAACCGAAATTAAGTCTTGACTATCCAATAAGTGACAATTGTGATACCCTCAACACCAGAAAGGGGCAACAGGCTGACCAGTATTGCTGGGGAGCAGGCAGTGGTTAAATTAAAACCGCCCAGCAAACCCACAGTACCCCCAAGCTTCTATTTAAAAGGGCCAAAACTATTAAATAGAGACCAAGGGGTGAAAGCCGGGAAGGGCAAAAAAATGGGAACGAAAAAGATTCCCAAAAAAGGAGGTCAATCATAATGACTGAAAACAAGAGTGATATCAATCTACTCCAAGTGAATCTTCATCATGCAAAAGCTGCCTCGGATGTGCCTAGCAGAAGATTCATTAGGGCTGGTATAGACATAGCGTTCCTGCAAGAACCCTGGGTTCTTGGAATTCAAGTGAAAGGGCTTCCTACTAAACAAGGTAAGTTGATCTATAATAGCAATCATGACACCCCACGGGTGGCAATGCTTTTTAAACCTAATATTAACTTCCTTCCTATTACAGAACTAATATCTCGGGACCAAGTGGCTGCCCTAGTGGAGCAGCCAACAGATAAAGGCAAACATGAGGTGGTAATAGCTTCCGCCTACCTCCAGGGAGATACGGATACACCTCCTCCAGAGGAAATTACAAAACTTCTGGATTTCTGCTATAAAAGGAATAAATCCTATATCATTGGGTGTGACGCCAATGCCCACCACATTGTATGGGGAAGCAGTGAGACCTACAGGCAAGGTGAGTACCTTTCTGACTATTTAGTTAAACATAACATAGACATAGCTAATATAGGGAATGAACCAACATTCTGCAATGCCATTCGCCAAGAGGTGCTGGACTTAACACTCATCAGCCCAAATATGGCGGATGACATCCCAAACTGGCATGTCTCAAACGAAGTCTCAATGTCGGACCATAACCACATCAGGTTCAATATTAAGGCTACCTCTATGCAAAGGGAGGAAATAAGAGTTCCACATCTCATTAATTGGAATTCCTACAGAGAATACATCAGAATGGGTCTAGAGGAGCTCGAAAACGGTCAAATTGAGAGCCGCATGGATCTAGACCGTATTTCTTTTCAAATGCATAGATTGGTCAACAGGATTAAAAGTCTCTCTGGCAGAATCTTCACCCCAAGGAAAGTCAAATGGGCCGTCAACTCCTTTAAGCCATTCAAATCGCCTGGAGTTGATGGCATCTTTCCAGCCCTACTTCAACAAGGGCTAGAAGATATATTTATAAATCTCATTAAGATCTTTAGAGCAAGTTATACTCTAGGATATATACCAAGGACGTGGAGGGAAGTTATGGTAACATTCATACCTAAATGGGGAGGGCGTTCACCTGCATTACCCAAATCCTAGGGTCCTATCAGTCTAACTTCAGTTCTCCTCAAAATAATGGAGAAAGTGTTAGACAACTATATAAGGAGCGGTGCACTCAAGCGATCACCGCTGCACCCAAATCAACATGCTTACCAAGCAGGAAAGTCTACCACAACTGCCCTACATAGTCTTGTCCTAGGACTAGAAAAGGCAGTAGAGGATAAAGAGACTGCCCTATGCGCATTCCTAGACATCGAAGGAGCATTTGACAATACCTCCTTTGAAGCCATTGAGAATGCAGCTACCAAAAAAGGAATTGAACCTTCCTTGATAAAATGGATAAAAGCTATGCTGGAAAGCCGGGGAATCACAGCTAACCTGGGGGAGGACTCTATTACAGTAGTAGCTGCCAAGGGATGTCCCCAAAGTGGGGTACTGTACCCTCTACTATGGTCTCTGGTTGTAGATGATCTCCTACAGAAACTAACAAACTCCGGCTATGACAATCAGGGATATACGGATGACCTGGTCATTACAATTAGGGGCAAACAAGATGAAATAATCTCTGATCTATTGCAAAATGCCCTAAACATAGTTCGCAACTGCTGCCAAATAATGGGACTTCGAGCCAATCCTGGTAAGACAACAGTTGTTCCCTTCACGAGGAAAAGGAAGCTTTACCTAAAAGCACCATCCCTTGAGGGAACAGTAGTGGAATTCTCAATGGAAGTCAAATATCCAGGTATTACTCTGGATAATAGACTAACCTGGTACTCTCACTTAAAAAGAATACTGGATAAAGCTACAGTCGCAACATGGACATGCCGCAGGCTTTTTGGCAAAACTTGGGGTCTTAAACCAAAAATGACTCTGTGGTCATACACATCTATTATAATACCCATGGTCACATACGCCTCACTCGTTTGGTAGCCAAAAACTAAACAAAAGACAGCTGAACCCCGTTTGCAAAAACTACAACGGATTGCACGTCTAGGAGTAGCCGGTGCCATGCGTACTTGCCCAACTGCGGCCCTAGAGGCTATGTCGGACTTGCTACCCTTACATTTGCATGTTAAGGAGCAGGCCATACTTAGTGCAATTAGGCTACAAAGGGCAAACCTCCTAAGTTCAAATAATCTGGTTGGCCACCTGAAAGTCCTCCAAGATTTCATAGAGGATCCGATTGCTAACCCAATTTCAGACGTTATGCCGAAACGCCATAACTTTGAAACACCATTTAAGGTGATCGTGGGGAACCGTCAACAGTGGCACACTGGGTACCTACCCTTTGAAAAAGGATCTCTTTAATGGTACACGGATGGATCCAAAATAGAAGGTAAAGCAGGTGTGGGCATATATGGGCCAAGGTGCCATCACGCAAGGCGCTGGGGGCCTCACCAACCATTTTTCAAGCAGAAATACACGCCATAGAACTCTGCGCTCGCGAAATAATCCATAAAAATATGCGTGGAGCAAAAATATACATAATATCAGACAGCCAAGCAGCACTTAAAGCGTTAAACTCGTTTACCTTTGAGTCAAAGCTGGTTTGGCACTGTCTTACTGTCTTAAAGCAACTGGCCGAGACAAATAGGGTGACACTGATCTGGGTACCAGGACATGAAGGCATTATGGGAAATGATATTGCGGACCACCTTGCAAACGAACGAGCCAAATCTCAAGTTGTTGGCCCTGAGCCGGTCTTTGCACACCCAAAAAGTAACCTTTCAACTCAGATCAGGATTTGGGAGGACAGAACTAACAAGGAATACTGGGCAAATACCCCGGGGCTGAGACAAGCGAAGAAGTTTATAAAGTACTCGCAACAGAGGACCAAAGAACTCCTCACACTTGTTATACCCCCAATTGCCGCCGTGCTTTCCGTTGGGAGAAGAGCGGCTTAGGGGGAAAGTTCAGGTAGGGCCTCCTTTTGGTTGTATGGGCCAACGAATCTCCAAGGAACCAAACTTTTCTTGAATAAAAAAAACACTCGCAGATCTTGAACAAATTTTTTGAATAGACTTTAAATTTTAAAAAGAGTTTGAATTTTAAACAACACTTTGGATTTTTAAGTAAAGTTTAGATTTTACACAAGACTTTTTATTGTATGCAAGACTTTAGACTCTATACAAGACTTTTGATTTTATGAGTTTTGATTTTGTGCAAGACTTTCCCGATAAACCCGCGTGCGCACCTCTTGAGTGTCTATCCTGAACTTCGACTTCTTTTCAGTTGGATATTATTATCATCCAAATAGCTGACGCCCTTGCGTCAGCAAAAAGTATATAATACTTTTTATGATTGGTTCGCTTAACTGACCATTCAGAAAAAAAAGGTAAAACGAGACTGGAAAGATAAGAAACAGGCAAGACATTTGCCTTTGTTAATTTCTTGGCTTGGACCTTGAAATTCGATCATGCACTTGAAATTTTGACCGATGTGCAATATGTAGTACATTAACTCGATGAGTTATGTGTATACAAAAATGTCGAGCAGGCATTTTTGTCTATTTTCGTAAGTGGGCTATTTATGCTACGTTAAGTAATTTATGGAAAAAGGAATATTTGTACATTTTTGTGTATTTTAAGACTTGTTAATAGAGTTATTAGGGTAAGTAATTATGAATATGCCTGGTATGCAATTGTACATATTTGTGCATATTTATCTATGCGTTTTAGGAAAGTTCATGGGAGGTAAGTAATATGAATAAGATTTTGTGATTTTAGGATTTTATGCATTTCAGGCATTTGAGGACATATGGTGTGGTATTTTAAGACCACAATATGAAAATATTTGATTTTAGGGAAAATGCACAGAAAGTAATATGTATATGATTGTGATTTTGGGATCACAACATCCCTTCCTCCTTAGAAAAAGAAAATTCGTAGCCTGAGGTGTGACGAATTTTCTGTATAATCAAGATCCGAGCATCTTTTAATGAAAAGTGTTGTTTTATTTTTTGTTACAAATATGAAAAGGAAAATCCATATACTGGTAATAGCGATCGCGTCGGGAAAGTCTTGTGATTGATTTTTTTTTATAATTATATGTGTGATACAGTATACTATTTAATTATAAACGGTAAGTACAAAAATATGAATGTAATATCTAGTCGTAAGATAAGTATAAAAATTCTTTATATAGCATTTAACTATAAAAGGTAAGTACAAAAATATGAATGTAATATCTAGTCGTAAGATAAGTATAAAAATTATTTATATAGCATTTAACTATAAAAGGTAAGTACCTATGCATATAAAGGATTATAGTATATATTTATTATATATATATATTTTTTTTTAAAATTTTTTATTTATGTTTCATTACTGATTATATCGTTATTTCCTATTTATTTTTATTATCTAGTAGAACATTTTTGTAAATAGCAACAAGAAAATAGTTCTTATTATATAGAAAAAATTTCATCATTTTTTTTTCCTAGTTAAAATGTATACATATGATTTTTTTTTCTGTTTTTTTTTTATATAATGCTATATGATATCTCTTTTATTACTTATTAATTTTGTTTTCTATATAAAAAAAAAATTGTTTATGATTAATATCTAGTATTTTTAACTAGTATTTTTTTTACAAAAAAAAAATTTTTATGTGTAAGTGAAAACTACTCTAGGCGTATCATTTTCATTTGTGTTAGGTGTTGCTTGATTATCCGTTACGGGTGTAGACACTCCTTGATTCTTTCTTATGAGTCTTACACGGAATGTGTTTAAAGCTTTGTAGATTATGACAATAGTAACCAAGAATAATAGAACATATATGAGTGTATAATGGTGAATGTCATGGCTCTTGAGATCTATACTTTCTGCTGTTTTTTGGCTATCAATTTGTTTTGAAAGAAGTACGAGATCATTATCATTCGTGT
>CAWVNZ010002258.1:0-51133 GCA_963930735.1 Dioctria linearis | reverse complement strand
AATTGCAAGCTTTACACTTTGAAATTACTCGATATCGCTCAAATCGAATATTGGGGAGAATTGATGATTGAAGAAAAAACGAGAAGTGACTCTGAATGCGGGGGATTGTAACGGGAAAGATCGAAGAGTACGGTTTGGAATAAAAGCGAAGCGGCGAGTTAAAAAAAGAGTTACGTACGGGTCGTGAATTTGTGTGGAAGTTCGATGTGTTGAAAAAGGTTAAATAAAGCGTCTGTCCAGAACAATCAATATAAAATTTAGTGTATGTATATATAGATAGTGTTAAATATTTGAAAATATAAATGAGTAAAATGTGTTAGCAGTTCAATATAACAATAAAATGGAAAAAAGTGTTAACCTCTTTTGTGTATTGTAATAACCTACGAGAAAGTTCCTAACATATATACACAATGCCGAGTCCCGGTACAATAATTGACTTATCGATTTACAAATTTACATCCATTATTTTTCTAGGTTATTAGTATTACTGCTATGTTATGTTCATTTTTATTACATGTGCATATTATATATATATATATTTTTTAATTCCTACATATATACATTTATAATTATGGCTGTTTGACTTTTTATATATGTGTGCATCATAATTAATTTTTAGTTAAAAAAAAATTTGTTTGTACCTACTTTTTATAAAATAAAAAATTTTTTTACATGTAATTATACATATTTCTTCTTTTATATGTGTTTATACATATGTTTTTATTTATTGAAAAAAAATTCTTTATATGCGTTTATACATATCTTTTCTTTTATACCATATGTGTTTATACATATTTCTTCTTTTATATGTGTTTATACATATGTTTTTATTTATTGAAAAAAATTCTTTATATGTGTTTATACATATTCTTTCTTTTATATGTGTTTATACATATTTTTTCCTTTATATGTGTTTATACAAATTTTTTATAAAAAAAATTTACGTGTGATTATACATATTTTTTTTCTTCTTTTACATGTGTTTATACATATTTTTTTCATTCTATAAATAGGTATCTTACTTCTAATGCATATAATGTTTATAAATACTCTTTTATTGGGTCACGTTTTACATCTTCAATCTTGTTTACATATTTCTATTATTCGTATGTTCAAAATAGCTAAACTACCTGTAGATGACGGGTACCTGTAATTGGATTCTGTTCAACTTTTTTTTTATCTTAAATGCAATTGTAATCCCTTCTTTGAAGGTTAGTAATTATTCGTGAAATGGTTTCAGTCTATTATTATGTACGGTTACTTTTCTTTTACCGATTTGTATGACTGTGTTAACAGGTGTAACAGCTTGTACCACGAGGTATGATCCTAGCCATATATGGGAAAGCTTGTCTTTTTTAGCGGGATTTTTTAATAATACTTTATTTCCTGCTTTGAATGTTACTGGACGTGAGTTCCTATCATAGTACGCTTTCGACCTTTCCTTGGCTTTCAGTAATTTTTTTCGGGCGATAGCATATGCCTTTTGTATTTTGTATCTAGGTGATAGTAACTCTCGTGGTTATAAATGGGCTCTGGCTCTCTTTTAAGATTAGAGTGAACATCTGCTGTGAATCCGAGCAGACAGTCCATTGGCATGAGCTTAGGGCCTTCATGTGGGCTGTTATTGTATACAAAAGCCGCGGTTCTCAGGAATCGATCCCAAGCCTTTGGATTTTCAGATACAATAGCTCTTAAGTATTCTACTAAGGGCTGTGTGTTCGTTCCAGTGCGCCGTTGGATTGCGGATGATACGCGGAAGTCTGTAATTTTTTTATTTTTAGAAGTTTACAGACACGTTTGAAAGGATCGCTAAAAAAGTTAGATCCCTGGTCATTTACTACCTTTTTAGGAATGCGATAACGAGTAATTATCTCATCGAAGAATATTCCTGCTACCGTTTCTGCTTCGCCATTCGGCATGGCATAACATTCTATGAATTTCGTAAGATTGTCTTGGAATGTCAATATATACTTGTTTCCGGAGTGGGTTTCTTCAAGTGGTCCTACTATATGTAAATAGACTTTCTCAAAGGGCATTAGGGCAGTATCTGTTATGATCATCGGCATACGGTATTCCGGGCTAGCCTTCATTTTTTGGCATTTAGGGCACTTTCGAATATATTTCCTGATGGAACTGAGCATATTTCTCCACTTATATTTTTTCTTTATTTTTTTATAAGTTTTCATTAGTCCTTGGTGACCACCAAACGCGGAGTCATGATAGTCTTTTAAAATTGTCCCGATTTCCTCAGGGTCTGAGGTATTTTCTGGTAATGTATGCTGGGAATTTATTAGATTTTGGTTCCAGGGTGATTCGCCGTGTTCAGATGCACTGCTTTCGGATTTGCTGCTATCAGTTGAGTCAATTTCAACTAATTCATTTTGGAGGTTCCGTGGATAATTTTGAACTATATTGGGAGTTTCTGGGTTTTGATTTTCCTCTTCAATAACATTTTGTGCCTCCCTTATTTGAGCTCTCGTAACAGCATGACAATGTTTTTGTTTAGGTTTTGAGGGTGTTGGAGAACTAGAATCATTTTCGTCGAGCTCGGTGATGTACCTGAGCTTCCACAATGAACGAATTGGGGTTTGCCTGGTTTAGCTCGGCAGGTATTCGACTAAGCGCATCTGCATTAGTGTTATATTTTCCAGGCTTATATTCAATTTTATAGTCAAACTCTGAGAGTTTATGGTGAAACCTGACTAATCTCGATTTCGGGACTTTCACATTGAATACGCCTTTCAAGGGCTTGTGGTCTGTGTAAACCGTAAAAGCTCTATCTTGTAAATAACACCTGAATACAATAACGAGCAACTCTTTTTCTATTGTGGAGTATCTTTGTTCCGCCATATTTAAACTTCTACTTGCATACACTATTGGCCTGTCTTTAACTATTGCCCCTTGTGATAAAACAGCTCCCAATGCCTCGTTACTAGCATCTGTTGTTAGATTAAAAGGTTGGGTAAAATCTGGATACTTGAGTAGAGGCGGATTTATAAGGGAATTTTTAATTTCATTGAAAGAGTCTTGGCACTTTTGAGTCCAATTAAATTTGACGTCTTTCCGTAATAGATTTGTTATTGGCCTGACTATCTTTGAGAAATTAGGGATGAACTTGCGATAGTAGTTTGCCAATCCCAGAAACGATTGGGTTTGTCTCACAGTTCGGGGTTGAGGAAAATTTTGCACACAGCTTGTCTTACTAGGATCTGGGCGGGCTCCTTCATTTGAGCATTTGTGTCCGAGGTATATTACTTCTCGGCGAAGGAACTGACACTTTTCGGGTTGTAATTTAAGATTATAGGCTCGAAGTCTGTCGAATACTTTAGCCAGTTTCTCGTTATGATCTTGTAATTTTTTTCCATATATTACAATATCATCGAGATAGACAGAGCATTCTAATCCTTGGAGACCCGTTAGAATGTAATTCATCAGGCGTTGAAAAGTCGCAGGTGCGCCTTTCAACCCAAATGGCATTCTCTTAAATTCATAATGCCCGTAAGCAGTACTAAACGCAGTTTTCGGTGTATCCCTTGGGTCAACCAGTACTTGATGGTATCCACTTGCAAGATCAAGTGTGGTAAAATACCGTGAATGCCCAAGTTGATCCAGTATATCCTCTATCCTGGGTAGTGGAAAGGCATCCCCTAAAGATTTCTCGTTGACTTTACGGAAATCTACTACTACGCGCTAACGTTTATTGCCGTCAGGCCCAGCTTTTTTGGGGACTACAAGTAACGGAGAATTCCATGGGCTTTTGCTTATTTGAATGATGTCATTCTCTAGCATCTCTTTTATTGTTCGTTAATAACAGCCCGATGTGTTTCTGGAAGTCTGGAGGACTGGAATATTTAAAAGAGAAAAAAAAAGAAAGAGATTGAAGATGTTTTTACACTGACGTTATTTAATGTGTAATGTATAGTGGCTTATCGATTTAATACTGAAGTTCTGCCAATCGCTGAATTTGGATTGAAACTTACTTAGTTTTTAATGTCTGCAGTTTCAGAAACGTTTTGATGTCTGTCCAAGCCGATAAATCTCCTTGCGAGTATATTCCCTTACTTTTATTGTAGTTGTTGACTGGTTGTATTAAAACAAACAAATTAAGTCAGAAGTGCCCCAACGTCACAATTAGACGTTAGTTTTAGTTTCACTTCTTTGTGAGTTCGAGGATCAAGGTTTTTCAAGTATTGAATTAACTTCCTTGATCCTACCGGCTGCGCCAAATTGTTAAGTAAGAATCTATCCTACTTAAACTTGTTGTGGTTTCTTTGCGAAGAAACCGTTTGACTTAATTTGTTGTTTTTACTTTTGCTTTTCCCGGAAGCGACTGTCGTATCTCTAATGTGAGAGTAGTTGCGTGGAGTAGCTTGTTAAAGCACAACTCCCGATATTATTGCGGAGTAGCTTGTTTAAAGCACAACTCCTAGTGTTATTATGGAGTAGCTTGTTTAAAGCACAACTCCTGATATTATTTTGGAGTAGCTTGTTTTAAGCACAACTCCTAATTCAAACGAACCGTTTACTGAACACTAACTCGACTCAAATCGACTGCTTTTATTCTTCAAATTCTTTGCTTATTTATACAGAAGAATCTTATTAATACGGAAACAAATGAAATACTTCCGACCCAACACTTTGTATATAACAGTACAAAGTGTTAGGTCATTTGCAGTTCATTTATTTCTGTTTACAAATAAATTGCGGCACTCGTCGCTTGTTGCTTGTTCATCGTGATATTCATGATTTACATACATACCTACATACATATTACTTTCTTCATATGCAAATCGTGCACCACCATTTGGTCACGTGGGTTCAACCGCTGGCGCAAGGTTATCGTATTACAACGTGCAAATTCTTGCGCGCAGGGTATTGCGTCACTCAATTCTACCTTAGTTATTTCCTCTACTTGTTAAGTAATTGGGGAAGGTCAGTAACGAGTAGAAATATAATTTAATGAAAATGATGTAGGCATGTATGTTCATTGAAAAATGATAAAAATATGTATGCTTGCGGTTGCTAGCATTTCTTTGATAATTGTTATAGGTATGTATATATGTATGTTACAATGCTTTCTTAAAATTGTGGGTGGAGGTATGTATGTAACAAGGGGCAGTATAAATGCTTTGTGCTTTAATTTATTATCTGTAAAGATTGACTCTAATCTTTCCTCGTTAGTGACATTTTCGTTAATAATCAATTTTCTTCCGACGTTCTTGACTTGTTCTTCTTCAGATACTGTTTCCACTTCCCTTCTTTGATTCCTTGTGTTAACCAATATGTTTTTGATGTTGTGTTCTTTATTTGTTTCTATTCTACTTAAGGCATCGGCATTGGCATTATATTTCCCTGGCTTGTACTTTATCTTGTAGTCATACTCTTCCAATAAAATTCTCCATCTTGCTAGTCTGGAGGTAGGATCTTTTAGATTTAGAAGCCATTGTGATAATCGTGAATTGTCGTCCAAAAATGTAAGGACGAAATTGCTTCACCGCGAATATTATAGCCAAAAGTTCCTTTTCGGTGCGACTATATCGAGTGTCGGCGCTATTAAGAGTTCGACTGGAATAGCAGATCGGTTTATCTTCGCCTATGTTACCTTGAGATAGTACCGCGCCGATTGCAAAATCACTCGCATCAGTTGTTACGAGAAATTCGTTATTAAAGTCTGGATAAGATAGAACAGGAGAGGTAATCAGTTTTTCCTTGAGGGTTCTGAATGCTTCATCACAGTGAGCATCCCATTTAAACTCGGCGTTATTTTTCAATAGTTTGGTGAGTGGCTTTGTGATGCCCGCGAAATTAGAAATGAACCGACGATAATATCCAGCGAAACCCAGAAATGCCTTAACGTCTGTGGCCTTTTTGGGAGTAGGAAATGTTTTTACGGCTTGTATTTTGTCTGCATTAGGCTGTATGCCTTTTTCCGAAATTATGTGTCCTAAATATATTAACTCTCTCTTAAGGAAATGACACTTGTCTGGTTTAAGCTTCAAGTTATGTTCACGTAAACGTTCGAGTACATTGATTAGTCGTTGATTATGATCCCGTAGGTCGTATCCGTAGATGACGACGTCATCGATGTAAACGAAATAGTCAATACCCTGTAAACCCATTAAAACATTATTCATCAGACGTTGGAACGTCGCAGGAGCATTTTTCAAACCAAATGGCATTCTATTATATTCGTAGTGCCCAAATGGAGTACTAAATGCCGTTTTCTTGCGATCGTTCTAATCCACTATTATCTGGTGGAACCCCTTTGCAAGGTCCAAAGTACTTAAATACTTGGATTTTCCTAACTGATCTAAGATGTCAGTTATATTCGGCAAAGGGTACGCGTCTCCAATAGTGATGTCATTCAGCTTTCTGAAGTCTACTACCACTCTCCATTGCTTGTTCCCAGCACTATCTGCCATTTTGGGTACTAATAGCAACGGGGAGTTCCATGGACTGAAACTGGGTCTGACAATACCATCGGAAAGCATTTCATCCACCTGTTTATGGATTTCATTTCTGTGAGCCTCAGGAAGCCTGTATGATCTAGTGAACAAGGGTGGTTTGTCCTTTGGAGTTATTATATTATGAGAAATACCTGTGGTAAATGTAAGATGGTCTAAGAAGGAAAGATCATTGTATTCTCTACATATTTCGGAGATCGATTTCTTTTCTTCATCGTTACAATGGTCCAGTTTAAGATTATCTTTTAATTTGCTCAAACGATTTTTAACAGGGTTTTTTGAAGAATCTGTATTGATTATATTAAAATTGTCTAACTTTTCCCATTGTAAATTCATGCCTCTTGAGCGCAGCTTAACCTTTTCATCGTTTGAATTTAGAATCATTGTTTTTACCCTTTTATTTTCTGGACTAGTTATACTACTAGCTACATATACACCAGGTAGAATTTCGCTCTTCTTTACTACTATATCGTTGGGATAGCTGAAAGGTATCCCTACAATAGTCTCAATTCTTGACTCTAATGTGTCTTCAGAGCTTTTAGTAGGTGTATTATTACCTAATGAGATTGAGTTTTCCTTTTGTATTGTATCTACGTTCTTTGCAGAGCTCCCATAATTGAAAATTTTTTAGTAGACAACCAGTTCTCTTTGATCCAGAGTATTTTAAAATAAAGCGGCATAATTCTGGCTAAGAAAATTCAAATACCGAATCTTCCGATGTCTCCACTAGTTCATCATTGGATGCAATGCATAAAATATTCACAATTAAGGAAAGCGCAGTAAAGTAAAACGCAAATTTAATCAGAGAATTATAAATGGGAAAACTCTATTGATACCAGTGTGTCTGGTAATAACAATAGTATAAACAAAGATAAGAAGCTTCAAATGAATGAAGAAAAGCGGATAATAAATTATTTTTAAGACAAATTTATCACGCCCAAGAAGTTGTATATAAAAAAGAAAAAAACGGACTAAGTCGTGCTAGTCGTTAGTCGTTAGCTAGTTTGTTTAATTGACTTTGGGGGGAAAAACACAAAAATCTAGCAGCGAGTTTGCAATATAGCAGCACCATAACACAAAAAGAATTTGTAAAATAAATTTATTTAATTTTGTAATTGTATTTTATTATATATATTTTTTTTATTTCGTCCTCTTTTGTCTTTTCTTTTATTGTATATATCTATATAAAAAAAAAGTTTTTTTTATCTTTCCTTGAGAAAAAAAAATTATTGTGCAAGTATCAAACCGAGAAATACTTTCTCATATTTTAAAATTTATTTTTGTGAACCTTTCATTTATTTTTTTTTTCAATAGTATTTTATGGGTTTTCTTGAACCATCTATATTTGTGGTTAATATATTTTTTACTACATACGCTAGATGCACTTTTCCTTCCTTTTTTTTTGCTTTATTCAGATTTAGATCTGTTTTGGTTCACTCTATATATCTATATACCTTGTTATTTTATTTTCATTATAATCGTTATGTTACAAACGAATTGTTTAAAAGAAGATTTTTTTTGTTGTTTTTATTAAAAGGTTTTTCCTTTTTGTTTTTATAATTTTGTTGTTATGAAGGATTAAATATTTTCGTTTAAAAATTGACAAAGTCTTTTTATTTAAAAAAAGAAAAGTTATTCTGTTTAAATTTTTATTTCAATATAATATACACACACAATCCAACACTGTTCAATTAAATCTTTCTCGGTACACTTTGACGAAATTTCTCCACTTTCTATAGCTCTTTTAAATAGAATGGCTTAACTGGATTAGCAAATTAAAAAAAAATATTTTTTTTGATTTATTTCTTCTTGAAGTCAATTTGTGATTCGTGTTATCTCTCTCGTTTTACGTTTGTACATATATATGTATGTAAGTACGTCCTAATTTGACAATTTTATTTTATTTATTATATGTTTTTTTTTATTAACGCCGTCTTTTCGTTAAGTATAGATTTTTATTTATATTATTCAACACTTTTGTAATACAAATAAATTTAGAAAAACACGTAATTAAAATTTTGCTTCATAGCATAATTCGTATCACTGAATGATAATCACTGATAATTCACGATAACAACTTCAATAACTTGATTGGTAGTGGCTTGCTGAGCACAAAACTGATTGAATACGATCACGTTGTTATCGATCAGAAAATTTATTTAGACATAAGCACCGCTGCCACCATTTGTTATAACCCCAATTGCCGCCATGCTTTCCGTTGGGTGAAGAGCGGCTTAGGGGGAAAGTTCAGGTAGGGCCTCCTTTTGGTTGTATGGGCCAACGAATCTCCAAGGAACCAAACTTTTCTTGAATAAAAAAAACACTCGCAGATCTTGAACAAATTTATTGAATAGACTTTAAATTTTAAAAAGAGTTTGAATTTTAAACAACACTTTGGATTTTTAAGTAAAGTTTAGATTTTACACAAGACTTTTTATTGTATGCAAGACTTTAGACTCTATACAAGACTTTTGATTTTATGACTTTTGATTTTGTGCAAGACTTTCCCGATAAACCCGCGTGTGCACCTCTTGAGTGTCTATCCTGAACTTCGACTTCTTTTCAGTTGGATATTATTATCATCCAAATAGCTGACGCCCTTCCGTCAGCAAAAAGTATATATTACTTTTTATGATTGGTTCGCTTAACTGACCAATCAGAAAAAAAAGGTAAAACGAGACCGGAAAGATAAGAAACAGGCAAGACATTTGCCTTTGTTAATTTCTTGGCTTGGACCTTGAAATTCGATCATGCACTTGAAATTTTGACCGATGTGCAATATGTAGTACATTAACTCGTACCTGTGTATACAAAAATGTCGGGCAGGCATTTTTGTCTATTTTCGTAAGTGGGCTATTTATGCTACGTTAAGTAATTTATGGAAAAAGGAATATTTGTACATTTTTGTGCATTTTAAGACTTGTTAAGAGAATTATTAGGGTAAGTAATTATGAATATGCCTGGTATGCAATTGTACATATTTGTGCATATTTATCTATGCGTTTTAGGAAAGTTCATGGGAGGTAAGTAATATGAATAAGATTTTGTGATTTTAGGATTTTATGCATTTCAGGCATTTGAGGACATATGGTGTGGTATTTTAAGACCACAACATGAAAATATGTGATTTTAGGGAAAATGCACAGAAAGTAATATGTATATGGTTGTGATTTTGGGATCACAACACACTCAGCAGGAAGGAACTAAGGCTCATAGCGGGCCTACTTACTGGGCATTGCCCACTTAGATACCACCTTAAGAAAATGGTTAAGGTCAATGATGAGACCTGTCGATTCTGTATGGAAGACGATGAATCCGCTGAACATGTCCTATGCGACTGTGAAGCTCTGTGCCGCATAAGGCTAAGATATCTAGGAAAGGCATTTGTACTGCCAGAGGATATCGAAAAAATGTCCATAATGAATATTATAGGCTTCATCAAAGACCTTAAGTTCGAATGGGCGCCCTAGGGCATCAAGGGGTTATGTCACAATAGATCTTATAGGTCGCAGTGACAAGATGAGAGGCAGAAATCCTGTCTGCATCCCCCACAATTACTAATAATTTTTTTTTTATGTATATAAGCTCTTTATTTTTTGGCTGTACAATGTGTAAAGAAAAAGGCACTAGCCAAACTAAAAAATCACAAATATAACAGTCAATAGGGACAACAAAAACAAACTAGACACTAACAGGTAAAAGGACAAAAAGTGAACACTATGTTGTCAAAAGAGACAATAAACGGATACAAAACTTTTGAACAATGCCTGAAGGATGTAAAACAATAAAAAATTTTGCTTGCCCCTATTTTGACAATTAAGGAAGTAGCAGTTCCAAGAAGCTCCAAATTTCCAAAATAATTTAATAATAGCTAATTTCCTAAACGATCGAGATTTCAACATATAAATTTTGCAAATTTGCACCGAGACCGAACCCGAATAAAAAATTAATAGCCGAACAAACGAAAATATTTACCCGATACCGTTATAAAGTCCCGCGAGAGCAGCCTGTTGTATCATAGACCTCTACAAACTGCTCTCATCATCCCTCCAGGTCAGCATTTCTAACAGTGTGTTTGTCCTTCCCACAGCACTTGCAACCATTCCTAAGCGGGGAGAAGCCCCGTGGACTAGTGTTGCAAATGCTGTGGCATTCTATCACCAGCGAAAGACAAGAGCTCCGTCCTGCACCGACGATAGTGGTTGCCATGTGCAGTTGAATGTGTCTGCGTTCGTTGCCAGATATTCAAGACGTAAACGTCTCTTCAATCTGTCAACGAAGTGGCGCTTAAGTGCGTGTGCGTGCTATTGTGGTTGTTCTGATTCCCAGCTTCGACTCTCATGTAGTACAGGTGAATTGTAGATTTGGTCAGTGTCAACACAAAGCTAATGAAGCCATTCACTCGACTACAGACCTTTGGTCCCTATAGAAACGATGTCATAGTAATGCCGAAATTAGGGTGGATCAACTGACACATACCGCGCACGAGATCCATTAGACCCTGCAAAGCCGGACAAGTAAAGAACCTGTGAAACAGGGTGCCTTCACCAGCACAAACTGTGCAAATTCTCTGAACCCGCCGGTCAATATGCGACAACTGATTAGGATGCACAAGACTGTGATGCAGCAATTTGAATGCTACATCAGCATCTCTGTAATTAGAAGGATAACTGTAGACTACTCGGCAAGTTATCCCTCCCATCACGCCCATATTCACCCCGAGGTGTGTTCGCCATCTGTTGTATCCTGTATACTCCGGAGGCCTTATTGACATAAGCACGTCACGGAGCACACGGGTTGTAAGTGTGCTGAAAGGTGTGTGTGGTGGCCTGTTCAGAACGAATGCATCTTCCAACTTAGTGCCAGGGTCACTGGTCCCAAGTTGGCGAAATCTCTCCCGCGCAGAAGCATCCAGGTCGTGTAGTTGTGAAATGTTAGTGTTTATTCAAGAACTGTCAGTGTATGCGTGTCAGCTTCAAAACCCCGAGCATTACTGAACACTGAATCTATTAATTCAGGATTAAACCTGATTGGAATCGACGCGAATTGCGTGTACCTTCGAGCATTCCACTGAAGGTGAAATGCTGGCCTGATTCTGCCCCAGGTCTGAATCGTTGAGATTAGATCCTGTTGCCAGTCACGAGGATAAGGTGGTCGAACAGAGAGCGGGTAGTAATACTCCCCTATGTCGATCCCTCCCAGTACATTCACCCAAGTAGATAAGCTATGGCGTCACCAGATCACCGTTTTAGCTTCCCGGATTTCGCCACAGATGGCGCCAGCGTCGCTAGGTGGTTTGAGGTCATACTAAATATAGGTTTGTGTCTTGGTTGTATTGGTATGGGTCTCGACTGCACCCTAGCGTCATTAGCAGGTACTACCAGCATGCTCCCGTACTACGGTTTCCTTAAATTGATATGTGGTGAGCCTAAATGTAGGCTATCATTTGATCATGACTGCACCCTAGCGGCATTAGCCGGTACTAACATCATGCTCCCGTACTACGGTTTTCTTAAACAGATATGTGTTGCGCCTAAATGTAGGCTTTTGGTTTCATTGAGTCTCGACTGCGCCCTAGCGGGATTAATCGGTACTACCGGGATGTGTGGTTTGTGCCTTGGATACACCATTGTGCCTTGGATAGCAGGTACTACCAGCATGCTCCCGTACTACGGTTTCCTTAAATTGATATGTGGTGAGCCTAAATGTAGGCTATCATTTGATTTTGACTGCACCCTAGCGGCATTAGCCGGTACCAACAGCATGCCCCCATACTACGGTTTTCTTAAATATATATGTGTTGCGCCTAAATGTAGGCTTTTGGTTTCAGTGAGTCTCGACTGCGCCCTATCGGGATTAATCGGTACTACCGGGATGTGTGGTTTGTGCCTTGGATACACCATTGTGCCTTGGATACACCACTGTGTCTTGGGTGCACCACTGAGTCTTGGATGTTGGGGATACGAGATCACTTTGGGGATACGAGATCACTTTCAGCACTCTCCAGCATAGGGAAATAGCATAGGATTTCGATTTTGTTGCTGGAGTTCGCTTATTTTTCATCTCGAATTTTGGGGATACGAGACCACGTTTAGCACTCTCCAGCATAGGGAATTAACATTGGATTTCGATTTTGTTTCTGGAGTTCGCTTATTTTTCATCTCGGACTCGTAGCCTCTAAGTTGACATTAAGTTTCTCATCTCGCGTTTTGGGAATACGAGATCACTTTGGGGATACGAGATCACTTTCAGCACTCTCCAGCATAGGGAAATAGCATAGGATTTCGATTTTGTTGCTGGAGTTCGCTTATTTTTCATCTCGAATTTTGGGGATACGAGATCACTTTCCGCACTCTCCAGCATAGGGAAATAGCATAGGATTTCGATCTTGTTGCTGGAGTTCGCTTATTTTTCATCTCGGACTCGTAGCCTCTAAGTTGACATTAAGTTTTTCATCTCGAGTTTTGGGGATACGAGATCAATTTGGGGATACAAGATCACTCTTAGCACTCTCCAGCATAGGAAAATATCATAGGTCTTTGATTTTGTTTCTGGAGCTCGCTAATTTTTTATCTCAGAAATCGAATATATATATATTTGTGAAGTGGTGGGAATCTGTATTGGTGGAGGTTGCTCGTTAAGTTTTATCTGTTCTTGGAGGCTACAATTTGACCTTGAGGTGCCCCCTCCTGTGTCTGGGTGCTGGGGGTTGGCTGAGAGCTTTAGTGGCAATATATAATACTATGACTAGGACTGCATTAGGTATCTTGGCCTGGGCTATGTTACCTGTACCAAGGCTTGGGTAGAATGTGTATTAAGTAATGATGTGAAATATCCTAACCGAATTTATATCGCGGCTGTATACTTGTCAGCTTGAGTTTGGTTTTAGCTGTTTACTTTAGTATGAGTGCCTGCAGTATGTTGGGCTGGGCTACTTGGTGGCTGAGGAAACGTTATATAAGGCGTGGGTGGATGTGTGCAGCTGTGTATTTATGCAGATAATAAATGTGAAATTCCCTTAGAAAATTAGTGTAATAAGTATTAATACTAATACATATTTTTGTTCATGTCAATAGTATTAGTACTAGGGGTAAAATTTTCATCAGAAATCCTCTACGCGAGATATGAGCGATCTTACCTTCTCAGGTGTAATAAATATTAGTAGCTGAAAAACAAAGAACAACAATAACAACTGTAATTGAAGTTGTGGATTAAAGATTTGATGATCTTAATCTGTAGGTGTCTTTTATAAACATTGCGCCATGTGATGATATAACTAAAAATAGATCAGGCAAAGCTGATTGCAGCGAATGTTGGTAGATATGTTCACTTAGATAAGTAATCGAAATTAGTAAATGCCTAATTTTGCTCTTCAGGTGGAATGCTTCTAATTTGATTCCTTGCATAAACAAATTCGCACAGTCCAGTAAAGTAAACAAATTCGCGCTCGAATAATGTAAACAAATTCGCACAGCAGCCGAGTAAAGTAAACAAATTGAGCGATTTATATTTTTTAATATAAGATTCCCAATTACTTTAGCTGAAAACAACAACTGATATTAATCTGTAGAATATGATGTCTTGGATGAGTAGTGGAAGTTATAATTGAAAATTTCTTTTGCTGAAAAAAAACAACAACAACAACTATAACGTCAGTTGTGGTCTGTAGGTTTCTTTTATATGATCATGTTATGATATTCGATGTGTCAAAATAAATGACGGCTGCTTGGGATGGTACGACACATGAAATCATTACAAGTAATGGAAATTAAAGCATTAGAAAAGGTGGCCAGGCGGCTGGTAATTTGATATCTTGCGTAAACAAATATGTCCGAGTAAAGCAGACAAATTGAGCGATTAATGTCTTTTTTTATATCTAGGACTTTGTATTGAAAAGTCTTACATTTTATGACGAATTGTTTTTTATTATCAATAAAATTTTTCAATCAGTCACGCTGTTATGACATTTGATTGACCCCGATATCATAGTTCACATGAAGCTGATAAGAATATGATAATTTTATCTTCATACTATTGAAGTGATCACATTATTTTCTTACCATTAGGTTGATAGTGGGTTTAATTAGATGTTTTGATGAAAGAAGGTGGTGTTAGGATATCAATGTAGTATGATATCTTGTCTTAGATGAGTAATGGAAGTTGTTTGGGAGCTGTGATCACAGCAGCCGAGTAAAGTAAACAAATTGAGTGAGTTACGTTTTTTAATGTAAGATTCCCAATTTCTTTAGCTGAAAACAACAACAACAACAACTGATATTAATCTATAGGATATGATGTCTTAGATGAGTAGTGGAACTTATAATTGAAAAATTTCTTTTGCTGAAAAAAAGCAAGAAAAACAACTATAACGTAAGTTGTGGATTAAAAATCTCTTATAAACAAGAGTGATCATGCTATGATATTCGATATCTAAAAATAGATCACGGCTGCTTGGCATGTTAAGAAACATGAAGTAATGGAAATTATAGTCTTATCAGAAAATTTTCGATGTAAAGTCTTAGGTTTTATGAAAAAATAGTTTTTTTTATTTTCAATAAAATTTCTTTTTGGGTGGGTTAAATTTAAAACTTTGATGACCTATGATATCAATGTGAGGTGATACTAATATAGTATGATATGTTTGCTTAGATGAGTAGTGAAAGTTGTATGGGTACAGCAAAAGACTTCTCATCAAATTTTAGGTGATAAGGTGTAATGGCATGACCAGTGTTGCCACACGAAATCTTTCTAGAGTACCTTGTTAGCCTAGCCTGAAAGTGTCCATAGTGAAGATCGTAGTAGGGGGTTTAGAGTAGGTACTGTAAGTTATGTATTAAGTTAAAAGTTTTGATGTATGGTATTTGGTATTTATCTCCTCGAAATGGTGTTGTACGAGTATCAGGAAGGTCGGAAAAAAGTTGATAATGCTTCAAGTTCAATAGTGAAAACCTCGATGTTGAGAGTCGGTATTTGGAATAATATAATTCTAAAAGGATATGGAAGTATTATTTATTCATCTTTAAATCTTACCATGAAAGTAGGTTGGGAGTTGATTAAATTAAAAGTTTTAATGAAAGAAGGTTGAGTTATTATGTTAATATAGTATAATATGTTGCCTTAGATGAGTACTTGAGAGCTGTGAGTAATATGTGGAATATGTTATAGATGAGTAGTGAAAGTTGAAAATATAAGATTTCCAATTTCTCTACTGAAAAACAACAACAACTGTAATTAATATATACCAAATCAATTTTTCACACAATATTTATCCACATCAAATTCATTATCTAATTTTATATCTTAAGTTATATAGTTTTTTCTCTGTATTTCACATCCAAAAAGCGATCCAGAGCAAATGTCTGTATTAGGCAATGAGAGTTCCGCAGCAAAATCCCATGATATTTCTTATCATCTGTCTTGTTCTAACACATTAGGAAGCTTTAGTGAACATCTCACTCGGGACTTGGTGATATACTTCCTAGCTGTGGATATGTATGTATCTAACACTGAGATGAATTAATGTAATGTTGTGTGTAGTGTGTGTAGTGTAAAAGAAAAACTTTCATGGGTGTATGGGGATTGAATCGATGTATGTTATGCACTAGATTGGTGGTATATGTCCTTATTTGATTGAAGCAAAATAGTTTCACGACTACCTTACCAAGATTTAAATATAGTTGAAATTCATAAAAACGTTGAATCGATGTCAAGAACATGTTAATACTTGTTTTGAGTACGAGCAGTGGAAATCGTGATTATTGCAGCATGTTATGAAATTCATAATCTAAAAATAGACCACATGAAGGTTATTGGAGTGGAGAAGTGATAGATATCAGCATGACGTCATATTGGTTTTGCTGTTTTCAAGTGCTGCACCTAAATAAGCTTTCTTAGCAGGGAAGTTGTAGATATCAGCATCAATCGAATTTCACAACATAACATCATCATGAACAGATCCTAGAAGATGTCAGTGGGGGTTCTTGGTTACAAAGCTTTTACAGGATTCGAGTACAAACGCCATTTCTTGAGTAAAGTTCCCTAGCGACATTAGCCGGTACTACCAGCATGCCTTGCTTTTGCTGTTTTCTTTTATTAGCGGGGAGGTTGTAGATATCAGAATGGAGTCATCTTGGTTTTGCTGTTTTCAAGTGGTGTGCCTAAATAAGTTTTCTTAGCGGGGAAGTTGTAGATATCAACATCATTCGAATTTCACAACATGATATCACCTTGGCTTGATGTTTTCTTATCAAATTATTATTATTGGGTCTTGGGGTGCGTGCATTGAAAAGTCACAGTTGCTCTTTCGAGTGCAAACACAATTTCTTGAGCAAGGTCCCCTGGTGGCATTAGCCGGTACTACATCATCTCGGGGTGGCATTTGCTGGTACTACCAATATGTTCATCTCGGGTTCGGGGATACGATATCACTTACAGCACTCACCAGCATAAGGAAATATCATAGGATTTTGATATTTCTGGAGTAAGGTTACCTAGCGGCATTAGGCGGAACTACTAGCATGCCTTGGTTTTGCTGTTTTCTTTTATTAGCGGGGAAGTGCTAGATATCAGCATGGCGTCATCTTGGTCTTGCTGTTTCCAAGTACTGTTGTAGATATCAGCATCATTTGAATTTCACAACATGATATCACTTTGGCTTGATGTTTTCTTAGCAAATGATTATTACTATTGGGTCCTGCGGGTGCCTGTATTGAAAAGTCACAGTTGCTTTTTCGAGTGCAACACCATTTCTTGAGCAAGGTCCCCTGGAGCCATTTGCTGGTACTACGTATGTTGTTCATCTCGGGCTTGGGGATACGATATCACTTACAGCACTCACCAGCATAGGGAAATAGCATAGGATTTCGATATTTCTCGAGTAAGGTTACCTAGCGGCATTAGCCGGAACTACTAGCATGCCTTGGTGAAAAGGTTTAGGTTTTATGAAAAATTGTTTACTAATTCGTGGCGAAAAATGCTGGAAAAGTCCATCTTTAAAATCTTGCAAATATTTCTATTAAATTAATTCACCTCAATGTTTTTAAATGTACTTTACTAGCAAAAAAATTAAAGCTGTTATCAGAGCTGTTTTAAATCTGTTAATCTGTTATCAGAGCTGTTTTGAAAGCTGTTAAGCTGTTATCAGAGCTGTTTAAAAGCTGTTAAGCTGTTCTCAGGGCTGTTTTAAAAGCTGTTAAGCTGTTATCAGAGCTATTTGAAAATCTGTTAAGCTGTTATCAGAGCTGTTTTAAAGCTGTTAAGCTGTTATCAGAGCTGTTTTAAAAGCTGTTAAGCTGTTATCAGAGCTATTTGAAAAGCTGTTAAGCTGTTATCAGAGCTGTTTAAAAGCTGTTAAGCTGTTATCAGAGCTGTATTAAAAGCTGTTAGGCTGTTTTCAGAGCTGTTTGAAAAGCTGTTAAGCTGTTATCAGAGCTGTTTAAAAGCTGTTAAGCTGTTATCAGAGCTGTATTAAAAGCTGTTAGGCTGTTTTCAGAGCTGTTTGAAAAGCTGTTAAGCTGTTATCAGAGCTGTTTGAAAAGCTGTTAAGCTGTTATCAGAGCTGTTTTAAAAGCTATTAAGCTGTTATCACAGCTGTTTGAAAGCTGTTAAGCTGTTATCAGAGCTGTTTTAGATGCTATTAAGCTGTTATCAGAGCTGTTTGAAAAGCTGTTAAGCTGTTATCAGAGCTGTTTGAAAAGCTGTTAAGCTGTTATCAGAGCTGTTTAAAAGATGTTAAGCTGTTATCAGAGCTGTTTTAAAAGCTGTTAAGCTGTTATCAGAGCTGTTTGAAAAGCTGTTAAGCTGTTATCAGAGCTGGTTGAAAAGTTGTTAAGCTGTTATCAGAGCTGTTTTAAAAGCTGTTAAGCTGTTATCAGAGCCGTTTGAAAAGCTGTTAAGCTGTTATCAGAGCTGTTTGAAATGTTGTTAAGCTGTTATCAGAGCTGTTTGCAAAGCGGTTAACCTGTTATTAGTTGAATAAAAAGAAGGCCATATATAAAATATCATTTATTAAAAAATAAAAAGTATTAACATATAACTCTTGGTGTATCATTCTATTTCACATCTTATAATCCTATGGGACCGAGTTGTAATCTCGATGTTAGATGTAATCAAAATTTCCTCTGTCTGTCGTTGAAATCAACATCTGCCTACAGCGCAAGTTTCCGTGATCCTTTATGAGCTCTCCAAGTATACAAAATGAGAACTTCTAGTGCTAAGTTAAATCACACTTCTTAAGGCATGCTTCGCAATTACTTTGTGTTTGATAGAATTTATATAGCCTCACAACTTCTTTTAGGCATCTAGCAACTCAACAACATTCACATGTATCTGGTCCATCCGTTGAATCATCACTTGACCAAGGGCAGCTTATATAGTGCTCACCAAATTTAGAGTCAACTTTTTCAGTATTTTCATATAATTTTAAAAAGTTATAGCATTCTTGGATTTGTTTCTTATGCTCATCAAGTAAGATGTTATTATATTCTCTGAAAAACTCCTCAATATCCATCTTAACTGTCCAACATTCGGGGGGACACTAACCAAATTCTCATGCAATTTTCTTTTCCCTTTTTAGATTTTGTATAGAACATAACAGATTCTTATAAAATTGCCTCCTGCCTGGTAGATTTTAGATAGAATATACTGTTACCAAATTCTTATAAAATTTTGTTTGCCACTATCTATTTTTAGATATTATAGAATATGCTTTCATCTAGAACAGATTGGAGAAATTGGTTCTCGGCTTCGTTTTGGAGACATTAATTTTTAAAATTGCTATATACTCTAACTAACTTTTTCTAACAGAAATTTATATCCCGATTTTTTATATAGAACATGTGGATTTATATAAGGCTTACACATCATTTTGTTTTGAACATACTGTTACCAGATTCTAATAAAATTATCTTTGTCTGTTAGATTTTGTATGGAACATACTGTTACCGGATCCTTACCAGATCCTTATAAAATTTTCTTCCGCTTGTTAGATTTTGTACCGAACATACTATTACCACATTCTTATACAATTTTCTTCTACTTTTTAAATTGTGCACTGAACATGTTACCAGATTCTTATAAAATCTTCTTCTGATTATTAGATATTGTATAGAACAAACTGCCACCAAATTGAATGTGATTTCATCTAGAACATATGAATTTATATAAGGAAATGCAGTTACTAGATTCTGTAAAATTTTCTTCCGCCTGTAAGATTATGTATGGAACATACAGTTACCAGAAATCTTCTTCTTTACTGTTTACTCACAGTTAATTATAATCTTCCATACAACTTGCAATACTCATCAGCTAAGTGATTTATTGACAAGTCTAGTTTATTCACTTTCATTAATAGTAAGAAAAATTAGGCCCACCACACCAATATTCCGAAGATAAAATTACCATATTCTTATCGAAGCTGAATCATGGTCAAATTGTAGCCTCTAAGTCTCGACACTGCTGGTTTTAGAAGGTTACCCAAGAGCAGACACTTTCGGTTTCAAAGGTAAAGGTGACGACAGAGATCAAGGACAAATTGCTGCCTCCAAGGCCACGTGTCAAATACATATAAATAATAGTTTCATAACTTGTTTTTCAGTTGATGTCTTGCTCTTTACCTAAACAGACCGCTGTTGGCAAGCTAATTACGAATAATTTCAACATGAGTTCTAAGGATACTACAAACCTTCTAAAGCCTACGGATGAAAGTCGTAAAGAATATTCATATAAGGCTCAGTCTACATCTATGAAATCGATGCTCTCTAAAAATAAGGAAGAAAGCTTTTCATCCAAAAACGAGTCGACCGTCCCCTACCAGCAGCTCGAAAAATCAGGATATTCCAACAAAGATCGCAAAAAGTAAAGACGGAGAGATGTTATTTGTGAAAATGGTGCACAAGGAACCTTCTAAAGTCATGTTGGTGTAAAGGCCTAAGGAATATGCATTATAAGGATCAGACTATATCTATGAAATCTTGGCTTTCCTCAACTAAAGAAAAAAGACTTTAGACTTAAGCTATAATGTAATTAAAGCAAGTTATTTCAATAAATGGCATTATAAACATAATACAATTTTTATTTACAATGCATATTTTAGACCATACTTAATATATTTTCTGTGGCACACGTCGCTTAAGAGTGATAATTGAAGTCAAAATGATTATTACTGACATCGGATGTCACTTTCAATCAAATTTGTTGTTTGCAGATTAAGTGAGCCTACTTTCCTTATGTAATCCATTGGTATCCTTTTGGTATATATCATGAAGCTTTCTAAATCATAATATGTAATTTTTTCAGATGTGGCTGGTCAAACCACTTATTTTGACTAGACTTAATAAATATAGAGAAAAAAGTTTATAACTTAAGATATAAAAATAGATAATGAATTTGATGTGGATAAATATTGTGTGAACAATTGATTTGGTATATATTATTTACAGTTGTTGTTGTTTTTCAGTAGAGAAATTGGAAATCTAATATTTTCAACTTTCACTACTCATCTACAACATATTCCACATATTACTCACAGCTCTCAAGTACTCATCTAAGGCAACATATTATACTATATTAATATAATAACTCAACCTTCTTTCATTAAAACTTTTAATTTAATCAACTCCCAACCTACTTTCATGGTAAGATTTAAAGATGAATAAATAATACTTCCATATCCTACTAGAATTACATCATTCCAAATACCCACTCTCAACATCGAGGTCTTCACTATTGAACTTGAAGCATTATCAACTTTTTTCCGACCTTCCTGATACTCGTACAACACCATTTCGAGGAGATAAATACCAAATACCATACATCAAAACTTTTAACTTAATACAAGCTCTCAAGTACTCATCTAAGGCAACATATTATACTATATTAATATAATAACTCAACCTTCTTTCATTAAAACTTTTAATTTAATCAACTCCCAACCTACTTTCATGGTAAGATTTAAAGATGAATAAATAATACTTCCATATTCTACTAGAATTATATCATTCCAAATACCCACTCGCAACATCGAGGTCTTCACTATTGAACTTGAACCATTATCAACTTTTTTCCGACCTTCCTGATACTCGTACAACACCATTTCGAGGAGATAAATACCAAATACCATACATCAAAACTTTTAACTTAATACATAACTTACAGTGCCTACTCTAAACCCCCTACTACGATCTTCACTATGCACACTTTCAGGCTAGGCTAACAAGGTACTCTAGAAAGATTTCGTGTGGCAACACTGGTCATGCCATTACACCTTATCACCAAAAATTTGATGAGAAGTCTTTTACTGTACCCATACAACTTTCACTACTCATCTAAGCAAACATATTATACTATATTAGTATCACCTCACATTGATATCATAGGTCATCAAAGTTTTAAATTTAACCCACCCAAAAAGAAATTTTATTGAAAATAAAAAAACAATTTTTTCATAAAACCTAAGACTTTACATCGAAAATTTTCTGATAAGACTATAATTTCCATTACTTCATGTTTCTTAACATGCCAAGCAGCCGTGATCTATTTTTAGATATCGAATATCATAGCATGATCACTCTTGTTTGTAAAAGATTTTTAATCCACAACTTACGTTATAGTTGTTTTTCTTGCTTTTTTTCAGCAAAAGAAATTTTTCAATTATAAGTTCCACTACTCATCTAAGACATCATATCCTATAGATTAATATCAGTTGTTGTTGTTGTTGTTTTCAGCTAAAGAAATTGGGAATCTTACATTAAAAAACATAAATCACTCACTTTGTTTACTTTACTCTGCTGCTGTGATCACAGCTCCCAAACAACTTCCATTACTCATCTAAGACAAGATATCATACTACATTGATATCCTAACACCACCTTCTTTCATCAAAACATCTAATTAAACCCACTATCAACCTAATGGTAAGAAAATAATGTGATCACTTCAATAGTATGAAGATAAAATTATCATATTCTTATCAGCTTCATGTGAACTATGATATCGGGGTCAATCAAATCTCATAACAGCGTGACTGATTGAGAAATTTTATTGATAATAAAAAACAATTCGTCATAAAATGTAAGACTTTTCAATACAAACTCCTAGATATAAAAACAGACATTAATCGCTCAATTTGACTGCTTTACTCGGACATATTTGTTTACGCAATGCTTTAATTTCCATTACATCTAATGATTTCATGTGTCGTACCATCCCAAGCAGCCGTCATTTATTTTGACACATCGAATATCATAACATGATCATATAAAAGAAACCTACAGACCACAACTGACGTTATAGTTGTTGTTGTTGTTTTTTTTTCAGCAAAAGAAATTTTCAATTATAACTTCCACTACTCATCCAAGACATCATATTCTACAGATTAATATCAGTTGTTGTTTTCAGCTAACGTTATTGGGAATCTTACATTAAAAAACATAAATCGCTCAATTTGTTTACTTTACTCTGCTGCTGTGCGAATTTGTTTACATTATTCGAGCGCGAATTTGTTTACTTTACTGGACTGTGCGAATTTGTTTATGCAAAGAATCAAATTAGAAGCATTCCACCTGAAGAGCAAAATTAGGTATTTACTAATTTCGATTACTTATCTAAGTGAACATATCTACCAACATTCGCTGCAATCAGCTTTGCCTGATCTATTTTTAGTTATATCATCACATGGCGCAATGTTTATAAAAGACACCTACAGATTAAGATCATCAAATCTTTAATCCACAACTTCAATTACAGTTGTTGTTGTTGTTTTTTTGTTTTTCAGCTACTAATATTAATTACACCTGAGAAGGTAAGATCGCTCATATCTCGCGTAGAGGATTTCTGATGAAAATTTTACCCCTAGTACTAATACTATTGACATGAACAAAAATATGAATTAGTATTAATACTTATTACACTAATTTTCTAAGGGAATTTCACATTTATTATCTGCATAAATACACAGCTGCACACATCCACCCACGCCTTAGATAACGTTTCCTCAGCCACCAAGTAGCCCAGCCCAACATACCACAGGCACTCATACTAAAGTAAACAGCTAAAACCAAACTCAAGCTGACAAGTATACAGCCCCGATATAAATTCGGTTAGGGTATTTCACATCATTACTTAATACACATTCTACCCAAGCCTTGGAACAGGTAACATAGCCCAGTCCAAGACACCTCAGGCAGTCCTAGTCATAGTATTATATAATGCCTCTAAAGCTCTCAGCCAACCCCCAGCACCCAGACACAGGAGGGGGCACCTCAAGGTCAAATTGTAGCCTCCGAGCCTAGTTAAAACTTAACCAGCAACCTCCACCAATACAGATTCCCACCACTTCACAAATATTTAGAACTACGATCTATGAGATGAAAAATAAGCGAGCTCCAGAAACAAAATCAAGGACCTATGCTATTTTCCGATGCTGGAGAGAGCTAAGAGTGATCTCGTATCCCCAAATTGATCTCGTATCCCCAAAACTCGAGATGAAAAACTTAATGTCAACTTAGAGCCTACGAGTCCGAGATGAAAAATAAGCGAACTCCAGCAACAAGATCGAAATACTATGCTATTTCCCTATGCTGGAGAGTGCTGAAAGTGATCTCGTATCCCCAAAGTGATCTCGTATCCCCAACATCCAACACTCAATGGTGCATCCAAGGCACAATGGTGTATCCAAGGTACAAACCACACATCCCGGTAGTACCGATTCATCCCGCTAGGGCGCAGTCGAGACTCAATGAAACCAAAAGCCTACATTTAGGCGGAACACATATCTATTGAAGAAAACCGTAGTACGGGAGCATGCTGTTAGTACTGGCTAATGCCGCTAGGGTGCAGTCAAGATCAAATGATAGCCTACATTTGGACGCACCACATATCTAGTTAAGGAAACCGTAGTACGGGAGCATGCTGGTAGTACCTGCTAATGCCGCTAGGGCGCAGTCAAGACCAAATGACACATCCCGGTAGTCCCGATTAATCCCGCTAGGGCGCAGTGGAGACCCAAACCAATACAGCCAAGACACAAACCTACATTATTATGGGAACCACCTAGTGATGGTGGCGCCATCTTTGGCGAAATCCTGGAAGCTAAAACGGTGATCTGGTGACGCCATAGCTTATCTACTCACCCACAGGTGAGAAATCAAGCTGTCTCTCTGGCAAAACACTCTTTGGAATGCACGCACTTGGAGACACCTTGATTTCACAACCAAGTTAGTGAGACCCAATCCACCTATCTTGACTGGTAGACATAGCGTGCTTTCAGCAACCCATCGTCTTCCGCACCAAAAGGCGTCTATCGCTTTTGCTTGAAGAAGACCTACGAAGCCTTCATCAAACGTCTCAGACTTTAGCAGATGAACGATGGACGAGGTAATCAATAGTTTATCACGACTGACCTACCCATTAGGGATAATGGAAACAGTCGCATACGCCATGAGTTTACAGCTCTAGAGAGTTTCCCAAGAGCGATGCGGCTATGATCTGATTTACTCTCGCGTCCGATATACACACCTAAATACTTCAGGCAAGTATTACTTCATTGAATGTTCAGTGGAGTGTCTCTACGATCTCTCCACCTTCCACACCACAAGCCTTGACTCTTACTAAGGTTGATTTTAGCGCCCGCTAACGTTCCAACTGTTCGAAAACAGCACGAGCGACCGGAAGAGCTTCATCTCCTGTCACGAAAATAGACAGATCATCCGCATACGAAAACATAAGAAGAAGAAAACTGTCATATAGTAACAAAAATTTTGCTTGAATATTAATTTTAAAGTTTTCGAATTAGTTTGCATTTTCTACATATTTCATCATTTATTCTGTCTTTTATAATTGAGGCCTGTGGCTAGAAGTTGTAGCTTACGCTTCATCTTATCCTGATTTTAAATATCTCGAAAATTGCTGGCTAAGTTTGGTGATGCGACATCATTGGACTTTTAGATCTTATGGCTGTAAACCTGGAGTAGCATATCTTCGTGAAATTTATTGTTTGTTTATTTCGGATACGTCTTGGTGAATGGTGCAGCTAAAGACAATTTATTTTGTGTAAAAACATCATCAACTTTGAAGTGTGAGGTTAGGTTATTTACGCCGGCTCTATATATGATTCTTCTTATGATCTTGTAGCGATCACACATTACATTGCGTAACACAGACTCAAACCTGATTTGACTTTTTCTAGCAGTTTTTCACCTATAAATACTGTGGTTGCTGCATTTACTTATACACAATCACACAATTTTGAATCACTTGGTAAAGTTCGGTTAATGAATGCACAATTTAGTACCTTCAGCAAGAGCACATTTTTGCTCAAGTTGATCAGTGTCTTATATGTTATTTTATTAAGGGTGTATTGATCTACACGAAGATTAGGAGTGCTTGTACATCACGGCACGTCTTGGTGGTGAATATAATTAATCAAAATCAATTTTTTGTTAAATAACTTTTTTTTTTTGTTTGTTTGTTTTGTTTTATTTTTCGAATTTTTCGACTTGCATATTTGCATTGGAATAATTATGAGCTTCTGCAAGGTTTGCTCAAATGGTATGACAACGCCATTGTGTGTGATGGCATTTGTGGTAATTCTTTTCACTCCTCCTGCTTAAAACGGAGCCTTAAATCGTCTTCTTCTACGAATTATACGTGCACTGAATGTTCAAACATTAAACCGTGCCATGTACTTAGGTTGATGAAAAGTATGGCTGACAGCATTACTACTGAGCAGAATTATGTTGCAGATGGGATGAAGGCCATTACGTCTAATTTATCTGGCCTTTACGCTTTGTCGGATGATTTCGGAGTTTTTAACCGGAAAATGGAGGATCTTACTTCCCTTGTAACGAAGCTCAGCGCTGGCTGTGACTTGAAGCTGAGCAGATCTCATGAACTCTCCCTGAAATTAGCTTCCATCTCTAACTCCATCGTAGATATGCATGGTATTATAGCTGGTTCTGAGCCGGCTTATACTTCTAAAACTAATCCTGTTCTCCCAATCTATGAGGACGTCAGTCGTAGCATCAGTTCATTCAGAAATGATATGGTCTCATGGCTATTGGCTGTTAATAAGAGCTCGGAGCTGCTTAGTCCGGTTGCATCTGATGTCAAACTTTTGGCGAATACTCGGGCTTCTGCTGTTATCACTGGACTTAGGGGTCCCAGTCCTGCGTGGAAGAGAAAAGTGAACATAGTATTGAGGATTTCTGTGGCTGTTCCTGAGCTTGTGGCTGAGGGTTCCTCCGTTGAATCACAATCCCGTGTTGAAGAAAACTATTCGACAGGGCAGCTAAGCCTGCTTCATGTAATGAATCTCTTGATAATGTGATGAAGCACTCACATCGAAGGCGTGGTAAGGATCACACACACATCCCCCTATGGCTCACTCTAATGAAGGTCGCGGCTCAGCACGATGTGGGGAAAAAAGTCATGATCAGCCTACTATGGAGGATTCCAATGCTGTGTCTGAAGCTAATGCTGAAACTAGTGGTGTCTGCTCTGTTCTTTCCTGTTCTGCACCTGTTTCTGCTCATGGCTCGATTGCTCTGGTTCATGGTGACCCCGGACCTGTATCGTATGGCGTTTCTTCTATGGAGATGTTGGCATCGGCGGGATTCCTGCTGGGGTTAGTGCCCTGAGACTTGCAAGACTACCGAAGAGCGTTTTCACTTCTAGGGTGCATCCGGACACTACTGAGGATGACATTGTTTGTCATATTTCATCGTGTTTGGGCATTCAACGGAGCGCGATCTCTTGTAGGAAAATTAACTTGAAAAACGGTGCTTATGAACGCACTTTTTCTGCATCATTTAGGGTCTTGATTCCTGAGGATTCTTTTGCAGCTCTGATGACTCCGGATATATGGCCGCCTAACTCGATTGTGCGAGAATTTGTTCCTAGAGCCCGGGCTAAGACACTTTCGTCGTCAAAAAACTACTCAAGGAGTTTTCGTTCTACTATGGGAACGTAACTGGACTCCGATTTAAGACTACCCAGCTATTTGTGTCATCTACGGTTTCAAGCTTTGACGTGGTGTGCTTATCCGAAACATGGCTATTTGGAAAAATTGTCGATGCTGAGATTTTTGATCCTGAGTTTCAGGCCTTTCTTCGGGATCGTCACTTGGGCCTGCTGAATGCTCCTGTTGGTGGGTGTGTTCTGTGTGCGGTTCAGCGAGGTATTCCGTGTTCACTGGTAGATTTGTACGGGGTGGATGATCTTGAGCTTCTGGTGGTGGTTCTGGGACTTCGGCTTAAGAATGTATTTGTCGTCAACGTGTACATTCCTCCAGGTTCGCCTCCTTCTATTTACGATTCGTTGGCTTCATCTATCGACAGGATTACTGATACTATGCTGCCTTCTGATGATCTTCTGGTTTTCGGGGACTTTAATATGCCGACTGTCTTGTGGCAATACGACTCTGATATGGAAAGCTTTCGTCCAGCCTATCTGGCTGCTCCGCAGCATTTTTCCCGCTTTATTGACAGCATTGTTCCTGCAGGGCTCTTCCAGTGTAGTGGCATTTCAAATGACTCAGGGAGATTCCCTGACTTGGTGTTCTCTTCGGATTGTTATGGTACTACGGCTAGGAGATGTTAACGCCTTTGCTTCCAGAGTCTATTCACCATCCAGCAGTTCATGTTATGATTTTGTTTTGATACAATATCTTTGAATGTATCTTATTCTGATGATGTACTATTTTAATTTTGTAAGGCTGACTATTCTGGAAGCGACTTTTGGCTGTCTAGTCGTGACAGGAGTAATACATTTGACGAACGAGATATCGGTAATGCTATAAGAGTATTTTACGACTCTATATTTCTTTGATTTGTTCAGAATGTACCAGTTTCTAGATCTAGGAATAAAAGTCTGAATCGGCCATGGCTTATGGTTCAATACGCCATTTCAAGAATTTGAAAACTAAGGCATGGAAAAGATTTCGTTTTTCGAGGAGCGACGAGGACTGTCGTGTCCCCAAATAAAAACTCGCTTAATTAATCCACATATAAAACTTTATTTAAATAAACTACTTAGAATAATAACACACTTTGAGCTTCTTAACAATCTTCTAGCTCACAACTCATAATCGCCCCAAAACACAACTGAGCAACCTGATCCACTCGCAAAGCCGGGTTACCTCTTGGATTCTTTGCAGGCGGAAGCGATTCTGACCAATGTGACACAGTGCAATACCTTGCAATTAATCGCAAAGCATTACATCAGTCACTGCCGTCAGCTGGAGACCCAATACTGTTAGTAAACAAACAGTAAGCCCAGCTGAGCATTTCACTATGCGAAGTGAATTACTTAACCATGGGTTAATGCTTAATGCTTAATTAAAACAGCAGTGGATGCAACAGTTTTTTAATAAACAATTCGCAATCGCCAAGCATTTAACTGTGCGAAGTAAAAATGCTTAGATACTGCAAACTGCTTAATTAGTCGTACACCTGCTGCTGGGTAAAGTTATGATGTCACAACCACAGAATGATTAATATTGGGACGTTCCTCCCCCCTGTGAAAGACTAATTCCCAGGGGGAATTAGATCAGGGGCTCGGCTTAGTTTCAGCTACATTGTACATTTGAACAGTTATGTGTATACAATATTTGTTTTTTTTTTATTTTAACATCTTCTAAATTTTATCTTAACAATAACTACTTCTCTTAATTCCGTGCTAATTTAAAAACCTGTATTTTTTTATTTACTTTTTTTTCCTGCTCTAATTTATTCCTTCAAACAATCTCTTTGTCGATTATAATTTTATTATAACCTTAGCTCTAATTTTGATATTTTAAGAATAGTTTTACCACAATAACAAAATAAAACTGTACAATTATTTCTAGGATTATATTTGCTTATACAAAATTTGATTCTAGGTTTCATTAATTACATATATTTGTTTTATCTAATCATATTATATAACTACACTATTTACTTATAAACACATTTTTTTTCTTCTAGCAATTATTAAATTAAGTTTATAACCTGGATATAATTTTTGTGTAAGTTTAGTTACTCAGAGTGATTCCGCGTATCTAAAGATTGCCACTGTCCTATCCAATATAACACTTAGTATAACAAAAATATCTAGCCCTACAACGGTTGTTACTAAGCTAGCTGTACTATCTGTTTTCCAACTATCGTAGGCAGGTTTGCTGTGGCCAATGTTGCTGCAGTAGGCACGATTACTTGGAGGTCGTCGTTGGTTTCCTGGTCTTCGGCAAGCTGTCCTGTTGTTACAGTGGGTTTTATTGAACTCCGGGTGATCGGCAATATCGACAATCTGCTTGCTCTAACCGGTACTGGTTTTTGCTTCCGACATCTCCTGCGGATCAGGACTCATGCTACTAGGATAAAACTGGTAATACTTAATAGCCCGGTTATTCAGGTGGCGGCTAGGTAGATGGTGTGGCGCTGACTTTGTTGTCGATGTATTTCCTCTCGCGAGATGGCCCCATTTATTTTTTCTATCTCGGCTGCATGATCTCTCCAGGCTTGGTTGGCATTGTCGGCAGCTAACAGCCGTACCTTACGATGTTGATCGCCATCAGCCATAGGTTTTGTAGATCTATTTCTGGTGCTCATGGTCTCCCATGATGGTAATTCCGAAAATCAGGGTTGCCAAAGAGTAATATTTCGCTGAGCATGGTCCTCTGGTGTGATCAATAGGTCGCCGATCTGAAGGTGGCAGTGCTCTTCGATTGATAACACTCCGGTGGACAATAGTTCTCCAATCGCTGTAGGTGTATCGCGGCAGTTTATCTCTAATTTCGTCCTTTCGGCCATCACGAACAAGCAGTGATTTCGGGTAATAATGCGGACTAGACTATTCCATTTTGGGAGAATTTTTTCCTTGCATGCCAGCGGGTTGACATTGAAACTTCGAGAAAGGTTGAGCACACAGCTATCACCAATGGCTGTGACGATTGGTCCCAACTGTGGGCACAGGAAACGCAGATGATTTCCGACGGTTGTCAGTCGTTTGCATTTCTCAGATTGCTGGTAGTCTAGCAGGACATACTGTCAATCGTGATTATTTGCTACTAGAAATTCGGCTTCCAACTCATATACATGGTAGCCGTCTTCATCAACTATTGCCGGAATGGTATATACTTTGTGCAGTTCAAAAGCCACTCTTTCCGGTTGAGGAATGTCTATTCTCACCATAATGTGTTGCGGACCCTGCATTGCGCTCACCTTGGCGATTTGAGTCAACAATTGGAAGTCCAGAAATTCCTCAGCCAAATCCAATTGTTTTGTAGCGTTCGTCATAATTTCTGTTAGCTGCCGGGCGTGAATAATCATGGGACGAAGCTTCCCCATGCTCAGTGCGACTAGAATATTCGCATAACCTTCTTGGACATCGCTGAGTTCTTGCAGTTGGAGGGTCATTAGTGTCAGTATTTCATTTATCTCCACCCTCCGTGTTAACGTTGTTATCTCCAGGTCTTGACTTTGCTGAGCGGCGGTGATGGCATTGATTTTATTCCATAGTTCCTCGCTCCGCTGCTGCCTGAACACGCGACGCATTGAACAGATTGAACGTCGATGTCATCACTGTAATCTGCTCTTGAAGCAAGGTGAAGGTGTGGTTTTCTTTTCCATCGAGATCCCTCAAAGCCGAGTAGATATGCTCCGAGTCTGCATGATCCATGGTTCCGAAAAATGTCTTTGACAGGGACCCTATACCATCAAAGAAAGATCGCTTCTTTCGACGAGCCGGTTCCGCATGGGTGTGGTGCTTCAACTCATCATCCTGTCTCCTAATCTTCGCCATCCAGCTTCCTATTTCCTTAGTGGCTAACTCACATCTGTGTCCGAGTTCAGTGTGGTTGATTTTCGTGCAGAGCTGTATAACAAGATTGCTGCAATTGTTTGCGAATTCCAGCTCGACTGCTAAGTCCGGCATTTCTACTTTGGATAGAATAGTCCAATGCCTAGTATAAAAAATGGACTGCATTATGGGCCTTATATTGTAGCCAACCTGCCCAGCGTATGACAAACTGATGAACATCAACAAGATTATGGCGACTGCTTTCATACTCAACTTCTTAACTTATCCAAACTAACTATATGGCAACCTTCTCAATTTTATCCGACCTAGTATACAAAAATAAAAGAAACCACTCTGTATATAATTTATTTAGTACGTTTTTTATTATTATTTAGTAAAATAAAATAAATCACCGTATAGATTTAGTTTATTCTACTATCTATCCACTTCCTCCTTCTCTCTCTCTCTCTCTCTCTCCCGCCTTTCATCCTGTTTTTTTTAATAAGTGTTCTTTTTTTTTACACTTCTCTTTCCAATTATTTTTTTCTTATCTTTTTCTTAACTTTTCTTTTTATTTACCATTTTTTTCTTTTTTCTCTCGCTACCTTAATCTTTTTCTTTACTTTAATATATTTTTTTAATCTCCTTACTTTAGTTTCTTTTTAATTCTCTTTTTTTCACTTTTTTTTCTTACTTTTTTTTTAATTCTCTCTCTTTTTAAACCATATTTTTTTTTTATTTAGTGTTCTTTTCTTTCCAATTATAACTTTTTTCACAAATGCATATGTATATGCCGGCTCTTCTGGGCTTCTTTTACCGTCCGTCTCATGAACGGATTCCGAATCGGGCCACTAGGTCGCTTCTTTCGTCCCTTCTTGTACGCTTCTGCTGCTTTACCTGTAAGATGAAATAAAAACAAAACTTACTAAATAACAATATTCTGATTGCTCAAAGTTATTCAAATTTTTTTTAAACGATTCACGTGAACCCGTTTGAACTTTCTCCCGATAAGGATTGTTACATTCTCTGGGCTATGAACGTAAATTACTTCACAGGGCCCCTTGAAGATTGATGACAGTTTTCCCGCCCGAGCCGGATCTCTAATCAGAACCTTTTCACCGACATGCACCTCTATCGCCTTCGCGGACTTATCGTAGTACTTCTTGGCGGACAATTTACTTTTGATCAAGTTTTGCTTTGCCTTTTGCAATTTAAACCGTAGCACATTTATATGATGATGATATGATGATATTTATCGGCATTGTATAGCGGTTCAGGCTTCCGCTGCAAGCTGCTGGGATCTTCTAAGAAGAATCCGAATTAAGTTTCCATTGGTGGCAATTTTGTGTCCGAATGTACCGAGTTGTTGTAAGCATGAGCTGCCGTCCGCCGGAATTCGTCCCAATTCCGCGGGTCTTGATCTGCAAAACTTCTCAAATAGCTGGCTAACGTGGAATGCTGTATCTCTATGGCATTTGACTGCGGATGATAGGCAGTAGTCTATAACTTTTTAATTTTCAACATCTTACAAGGGTCTTCAGCACTTCTCCTGAAAAATTCGCTCCTTGATCAGTAACTAATTGTTTTGGTAGAGTATATCGGCTGAGAATTTGCTCGAACAGTGCTCGTGCCACAGTACTCGCTTCCTGATCCGGGATCGCTACGTAGTCAACGAACCTAATGAGATCATCCACCATGGATAAGATGTATTTATTGCCATTGTGACTCAACGGCAATGGTCCCACTAAATCGACGTATACCTTCTCAAAGGGTTTGCTTGAGACTGCAGTGATCACTAACGGCATCTTTGTAGCTCGACTGTGTTTATTTTCCTGACACTGCGGGCAGCGCCGAATATACTTCGCGATATCCCTTTTCATCCCTTTCCAATGAGAGAAGCGCTTTACTCGTTTTAAGGTCTTATCTCTTCCGAGGTGTCCTCCAAACCGAGAGTCATGGAAGCCCTTCAAGATCGGCCCAAATTCGTCCGGATCTGTGATATGCTGTAGGTTCGTATCGCCCATCACCTTCCCTGCTATTACTCTGCCTCATCGAGGTCACCCCATTCCTCTTCAGATTCCATAGGAGATGTGTCATTTACTTCGGAATCTTTTCTTCGAGCTTGTGCCCGAGTGATGGCTAGGCATGGATGCTTTTCGCTTTCCTCGTCTTTGGCTTCTGTTATTCTCTGGGGTATTCTGCTTAGGACATCCGCGTTGCCATTTTCGCTACCTTTTTTATATAGAATCTCGACATCATACTCTGACAACTTCTGATGAAATCGCACCATACGTGACGTCGTATCTCTAACCTTGAAAACACCCCGAAGAGGTTGGTGGTCAGTAATTACTTTGAAGTGCCTGCCCAACAGATAACATTTATAGTTACTTACAGCCCACACTATGGCTAGTAGCTCACGTTCAGTTGTCGAGTAATTCCTCGCGGCCGGATTGAGTGTGCGACTGGCGTAACTGATGGGCCTTCCTTCCTGCTCTAGAACTGCCCCTAGGGATTCACCACTGGCACCCGTCAGTAGCGTAAATTCCTTCGTGAAGTCCGGGTAAGCTAATAATCGAGGCGTAGTGAGAGCTGCTTTTATCAGTGTGAATGATTTATCACATTTGGCTCCCCAATCAAACCTTACCTTTTTCCTTAATAAATTATTAATTGGACCCATGATTAGCGAAAAGTTAGGGACGAATTTCCGTAAGTAATTAGCTAACCCCAGGAAAGAGTGGACCTGTCGCACCGTCTTTGGCCTTGGAAATGCATTTACTACTTCCACTAAAAGTTGATCTGGCTTTACTCCTTGTTCCGAGCATACATGACCCAGATACACCACTTCTTTTTTCAGAAACTGACATTTAGAAGGTTGTAGTTTTAAATTATGATCCCGAAAACGTTGAAATACTTGCCTTGACTTATCGTTGTGTTCGTCTAAGTTTTTTGCAAATATCACGACATCATCGAGATACACGAAACATTTTACTCCCTGTAACCCTGTTAATATGCCGTTTAAGAGCGATTGAAAAAGTGGAGGCGCTGTCTTTTGCCCAAATGGCAATCTTTTATAATGAAAATGATTGAAATTGGTACAAAAAGCCGTTTTCTCTCTTTCTACTGGATCGATTAGTACTTGATGATATCCGTTAGCCAAATCTAACGTTGAAAATTACCTAGAATGACCTAGTCGATTCAGTATATCACATTCAGATACAGACCTTGTTGAGTTCACGGAAGTCTACGCACAGCCTATACTTACGATTCCCAGCTTCAGCAGTACCCTTTTTGGGTATCAGGAGTACTGGAAAATTAAATGGACTATCACTGTGCTCTATTATGTCATCCTCTAACAATTTTTCTAGTTGCTTTTTACACTCTTCTCGGTGAGCTTCTGGCATTCGGTACTGCTTTCTATGTATGGGTCCTGTGTTGGCCATTAGAGGTTATTTAAAGGTTTTTGTTGGAGTATAAGTCAGTTTGTCTGCTGGCAAATGAAAAATTTCATTGTATTCGTAGCAGAGCTGAGTCACGGATTCCGTCTCCTCTGGATTGAAATCTTCTCAGAACAACAGTGATTGTTTCATTAATTTTAGCCGCTCTTGCCGTTTATTACACTTCATTTCACTATCCTCTAGTGATAGTACTGAATACCGGTTGAGTCTTTCTAACTTTGGTTTGAAATCCTTTACTTCCACCGCCTCAGTTCTAGCATTTATGATTCCAACAAAGGCTTGTCCGTTCTTAGGCCTGATTAGTGCATTTCCGCAGTACACTCCGGGACATATTTCTTCGCCCATACATAGCATTTCAGTCTCACTCTAAACTGGGATTCTCACCAGTTGCTCTGTTCTGGGTTTCAAGTGTATTATTGGTCCATTCGTGCTCTCGGGCTCAAGAACAAGTGCAGAAGCTTCCATCCTGGGATTATTGAGCTGGACTTCCGTGCGACGATTCCCTAGTCCGTTATCCCGTTCAACAGCTACCTTAACCTGCTCTTCACCCCACATCCCTTTATCCCATGTTATGAACTCATCCTTTACCAGGCGATGATCTCGTTGACCAGCCCCTGTATGAGGGGTTTCCGCCTGTGTTCATGTTCCAGCGCCTTTGCATCCCGGGTGGCCTTCACCTCATTTTTCTGCTGGGACTGTTGTTGGGCAATGTCTTCCGTCATCTTTTCCATTCTTTCATTTCTCTCGTTTATCTGTGCTAGATACCAGTGTATGCTGTCTGAGGCTGCCATCGCTTTACCAAGAATGTCTTTTACCCCTGTAATTCTTTCTTTAATACGCTGTTTCACTGTTTCTGTTGAGATCTCTCGTGGGTTTTCCTTACTAGATTGACTAATGCTTCTTTGACAAGCTTTGGCCAATGTCACTACGTTAATACTTTCTTTTCCTGTTATATTCGCAAAAAGAGGCTTCTCCTCTTTGTTCCTTTTTGCATTCCGTATTGACAATTTTTGCTTAATGCAATCGATGATAGCTCTATCCTTAAGAAATTCAATACCCAGTATTCCGTCAGCTGGTATTGAGTCCGTGTCATTGAACTCGCAAGCATGCTCTTCAGTATCTATACGTAACTTGGATTGACAAACCCCTACTGACATTCCTTGAGCCCCCAATAGTAATAGTTCGTTGAGGCTGAATAAACGTGTTTTTGCTTAACTTATTAAATTTTATTAAATTACATGTAGACCCGGTATCAACCAAAATATTTAACTTACCTGTTAACCCTATGTCTGCTTCAACTGTGATGCTGCAATTATTCAATAAGCTTAAGTCTACTGAACTATCATCCCCCCTCGGCGATATGTCTTTGGAGTTTGTTAATGGAAGGCAGCTGTGAACGAATTCCCCAGCTGCCGCTCCACGTTTCCCTCTAGTTGGCCAGCGCGTTCTGCTAGGTACTTTCTGAGACAGTTTTCTGTATAGTGATCACATGTCCTACAGAACTGACGATAGAGCACTCCCGATACGGGTTGAATGCATTCACCTGGACTACCTACCGCGCTATTTGCGAAACGTACCTGCTGTTTCCTACAGCTCGCTACTTCATGACCATAGCTGTTAGATTTGGTGCAGTAAGGAGGCTGTGTCCTACAATCTTTCGCAATGTGACCCCGCTGTCCACATTTGAAGCAATGAATGGTTCTCGGTGTGGTTACCCTGACTGCCGGCCCTTGGTATCTTATGGGTGATACTGGCCTAGCAGGGGAATAAATAGGTCTTTGCGGTCGCTGGGCTCGATTGGGGCCGGCCTCATCTGCTCCCCGTCTGTTTCGCATACCTAATGAGTTAGACCTCCAACCTGCCTGTACCACTTCTGGGTCTCTTACTTGAAGCATTTGTGCATCTTTTTCATAGTAGGTAGCTTCCTCCTGTACTCCTTCTAGCGATTCGAATTTCCGTGAGGTATGCTTGAGTAGGCTTACTCCTAACGCCAGCTTTAAATATTGCTACTGCATCTGCCTCTAGTTCTGCTATAAATCCTGTATCATCTCCTGGGTATTTCGCCGAGACTGCCGCTTTTATTTGGTCAAGCAATTCCTTCATCCGGTCCGCGAACTCCCTGATATCCTCACCAGGCCTCTGCCTGCATGCCAGCATTTCCATCCGCAATTCGCTAAACGATTTTTTTGGCATGTAGGCTGATTTGATTACTTGCTGTAAAGCATCAAAATCTTTTGGTTCCTGTGAGCTTACCAAGTAGTACGCATCGTCCGATAGGCGATACTTTATGCACCTGATAAAAATCTTCTGCTCCTCCTGTGACAGTCTATCGTGTAGATCCTTACTGCAGCTCAGAAAGCGATACACTTCCTTCGCCAGTTTGGACGACCTTCCGCCAGATAGTATGGGCACATACTTGGATACTAGATCCATCACTTTTTCAGGCACGTCTGCCATGTTGCCTTGCCCTGTGATGTTTCTTTCCTCTGGCCTTATCTGGTTCTGCTCTGTTCTTACTTTTCCATTCGGCGCTACTTCCTGCTTCTTTCTTGTGATTAGCTCCGTTTCTAAATTTTCTTCTGACTCTTTATGCTGTTCCCAAAATAACAATTTCCTCGCCTTGAACCCTATACTCGTACTCACCTTATTACTCTCTTGAATCGGCTTTCTCTGTTATGATCGAACGAGCCCCAACTCTTCTTCTAACCCCGCTGTAGTTTCCTCAGCCTCTCTTAACTGTGCCTTTAGCGAATCTATTTTCCTTATCAGTCCTTTTTCCCCTTTTTGGATTTCTACCATTGCTTTCTCTGCTTCTATTTCACGGCTCTGGATAAGTTCGAATGCTGCTGTTACCAATAGGTCTAAAGCTTCGCCCTTTGTACTGTTTTTAGCACTCTCATTCAGTTTCTTTAACAATTCCTTCTCTTCCTCTCTTGTCCACCGTTTCTGTAACTCTGCCGCTATATGTTCCCCAAAATATTCCCAGTCCTGCTCGTAATTCCTCAATATTGCTTGGCATTCCTTCAGTTCCTGTGCTTTTATCTCTAACTCCCTTTCCTGGGCCTGAAAGCGTGACAATTCCTCCTTAGTTAAGATATTGCTTCTTCCTGTTGACATTTAGGACTGTGAGACTGTTATACCTCACGCACATATTTCCACCATAAACACTACACTTGTCACTTATCACTTAGCACTCTTAACACCGACAGTAACAGGTACGCGAATTATACTTCTTACCGCCTCTCATTGATCATACCTATCAGCGCTTTTGTATCTTACTGAATTACCTAAAACTAGGCACAACTATACGTACATATGCTCCTACATAAATCTGACAAAGACTTTTAATCCATAAAGATTCTTCGCGGGTACTCGAAGTAAAAGCGCATAAAATTTTAAAACAGAGTGTAACTAACTGCATTTTGGCACGATGGCCGTACTTTACCGACAACTTTAAAATAATTAACTTTTTAAGATCCACTTAGTGGAATCACTGATGCGGCCACCGCGTTAGAGCTATAAGAATTCAACAAACCCCAACGATACCTCGCAAAACTTTCACGAAACAGAAATACTTATTATTACCATACAATACACAAAAAGAACCTCTTAATGGTTCAAAAGATTTTGAACCACTTGCCTAATGTTGTAGAAAATTAATAATGATATATACTCTGTCCAAGATGTCGGGGATTGTAGCAACATGTGTAAGTGTAATTTTTTAGCTGAAATATGGTAAGACTAGCAGCATTCTCTTGCAACACTACTTAGCACACCAAGAACGAGGAACCAAACCTATCAAAATGAAGTGGAATCGATAAAAGTCCTTGATCTAAATTTATTACCCTTAAAAAAAAAATCAGAGATCCCATTTGACAACAATTGCAAAGATTATATATTCGCACTTAACCAATATCGGCAAAAGGCTAGTGAATTTTTGTAATTCCAAGAATATTTTCATATAACTCAACACAACTACATGCATACCTAAAATTTTCACACCCTGGGATCCCTGTCAACACTACTTAACTTACACTTTAAGCAAAAATTTAAAATTTATCGGAAAATCACCATAACTCATTTTTTTGGCCAAATAAATACATAAACACATAAATACCCCCACCTTTTGTTATCTAATCTATATGTAGGTAGGTATTTTCTGAGTTTTCCTGTGTAATATATATATATATATATATATATATATATATAAATATATATATATTTATTTTTCCTTTATTGAATTGTGTTTTTTGATAAAAGGAAGGAGAAGGTGTTTCAGCAAAGAGAAATATCACTATTAAAACAAAACACTAAAATACCATTCAATCCTCAGCGTGCACTTTGTTTACCTACATTCATAGATTTAGCGAATTAAGTTTGGTTTATTTTTCATAAGCATTCAATAATTAATTTCTGCGGTATTTCATTTAATGCTTAGATATTATTCAATTTCTATTTCAATTCTTTCCCTGTAATGTTTCTTGTACGTGTATACCTGGTGGAGTAGCTTAACAGCTTTGCTCCTGGTGTGTGTGTGTGTTGGAGTAGCTGTACCGCTTTGCTCCTAATGTATGTGTTTTGGAGTAGCTATAAATTAGCTTTGCTCCCAGTGTGTGTATGAGTAAACTTTTTAAATTAATGCGTTGAAATGTAATAAAATTATACAAAAATTTATTTATTATAAACAAAAAAAATTATTTTTTTTAAGGAAAAACACAAAAATACCCGTTATATATATAAAAAAAAATTCTACCCTTTTACTATCACACATTAGAAAAACCAAGGATAGTAAGAAATTCTCACATTCATTACCTTGGTTTCGCCAATTATACTCAGTATAATGTCTTCCAATCTTTACTCTTCACTTTAAACCTAAACGGACAAAACAAAACCAATAAAGCTAAATTTGTTAATAACGAAGATGAGAAAAAAAACAAAATTTATCTCATTTTATTCGCCCAAGTAAAACGAAAACGACAAAAACATAAAAAAAAACTCACATTAATTTCACTCACTTTTACCGCTTTTCCGGCTGCGCCAATTTGTCGTGACCCCAAATAAAAACTCGCGTAATTAATCCACATATAAAACTTTATTTAAATAAACTACTTAGACTAATAACACACTTTGAGCTTCTTATCAATACTTCTAGCTCACAACTCATAATCGCCCAAAACACAATTGAGCAACCTGATCCACTCGCAAAGTCGGGTCACCTCTTGGTATCTTTACAGGCGCGGAAGCGACTCTGACCTAGTGACCAGTGCAATACCTTGCAATTAATCGCAAAGCATTACATCAGTCATTGCCGTCAGCTGGAGACCCCAATACTGTTAGTAAACAAACAGTAAGCCCAGCTTAGCATTTCACTATGCGAAGTGAATTACTTAACCATGGCTTATTGCTTAATTAAAACAGCAGTGGATGCAACAGTTTTTTAATAAACAATTCGCAATCGCCAAGCATTTAACTGTGCGAAGTAAAAATGCTTAGATACTGCAAACTGCTTAATTAGTCGTACACTTGCTGCTGGCTAAAGTTATGATGTCACAACCACAGAATGATTAATATTGGGCCACGACAGGACTATCTGGTTTTCTCGTATCATCGCGGAAGGTTCATGGCTGCTTCTTAGGCTTCTTATAATTTATACATATCCAAATTGAAGACAACTATTGCCAAACTGTTTGCCGATTTTTTTTTAATCAGATTTTAGTGATTCCAACTGTGATATTAGTTGTAGCGATTTTACTCACTTGACTAAGCTTCTTTCGACTTCTTTTGAGTTAACGGATCTTGTTTTTGACGGTGCCATAATTTCGAAACATATTTCGAATTTGGCAGATAGCTTTTAGCCTGGCCTTGATGGCATCCCATCTTCTTTGTTGAAGAAATGCAGCATTCCGCTTATCCACATCTTATCTCACCTATTTAGGTTGTCCTGTCGATCACGCGTCTTTCCTAAGTTATGGAAACACTCCTTAATTTTTCCACATCATAAAAAGGGGAACAGAATTGACATATCTAATTATAGTCCAGTTGCTCATCTTTCAGCTATTCCCAAAATATTTGAGGCTATTGTCTGTAGTACTCTCTATTTCCACTCTAAACCGTTCATAGGTAGTTGCCAGCATGGTTTTACTAAGGGGAAGTCAACAACTACCAACCTATTGGAGTTTTATATTCACTGTATGTCTGCCATTAATACAGGAAAACAAGTTGACTGCATCTATACTGACTTTAGTAAAGCATTCGACAGGATTAGCCACAAGATACTTTTACATAAGCTTACTTTGCTGAGTTTCCCCTGTCGGTTTCTTCTATGGTTAAACTCCTATCTGTCTAACCGTACCCAGCAAGTCTCTTTTCGTGGTATTCTATCCAGGAACATCCTTAATACCTCTGGAGTGCCCCAGGGTAGCCATCTTGATCGACTTTTGTTTGTCATTTATATTAATGACTTACACTTGTTACTACTTCATACCAAATTTCTTTGTTATGCTGACGATGTCAAACTTTTCCGAACTATCTTCAATGCCGATGACTATGCTCTAATTAACTCTGACTTGAACACCTTCTACTCTTGGTGTTCTAAGAATTTTATTTCTTTGAATATTGATACGTGTTTTGTTTTGTCTTATTATCGTAAGCGTAGTCCTTTGTTTCTGAATTACTTCATCAATGGAAGTTTATTGTCCAGACTTCACAGCACCAAGTATCTGGGGGTTATTTTTGATTCCGGGCTCTCATTTGAAAACCATATTTCAAATATTGTCAATAGGGCTAACACTGCTTTGGGCTTTGTTAAGAGGTTGTCCTGGGAGTTTAATGACCCTTTTGTAACCAAGACCCTCTATTTCGCTTTTGTTAGGCCGATCTTGGAGTATGCCAGTCCTGTTTGGGCACCATTTTATTCTGTCCATATTAATCAGATTGAAGCAGTCCAACGCAGATTTATTAAATTTGCTCTTCGTGGCCTTCCCTGGAACGATCCTTTAGCCTTGCCTCCTTATGCTGATCGACTCAAGTTGCTCTCTATCGACACCCTTGAGAAGAGGCGTGATATTTCTAGGATCCTTTTTATTTCTGATTGCTTGCATGGTACAATTAATTCCCCTGAGCTTCTTGGGCTCCTAAATTTCTCTGCACCTTGTCGTTCCTTGATAAACCATGACTTTTTTTGTTTGCCATTTTGTGATACAAACTACAGTTTTAATGAGCCTATTACGTCGATGTCTCGTCTGTTTAATGCTCATTGGCATGTACTGGACCTACATCTGACTAAAGCCCAAGTAAAGCGTCTCTTGAATGGTCAGCTTACTTAATGTAGCTTTTTTTCTTTTTTTTCTTTTTTCTCTTCTTTTTCATTTCTCCTTTTCTGTTCAATTTTATTTCTAGTCTGTATTTTTGTATTATGTGCCTATTTTTAATTTATTTAAATGAGATCATTCTATGTTGTACATTTTCTTTTTCTTTTAATTTTGTAGTAATCAGCTATGCGATGAAATTTGTAGAAATAAATAAATAAATAAGAGGCCTCACATTGGTATATGGCAGACGAACCGCATACTGTCCGAGCATTCGACGAAGATTCACCAGTAGCGGCTCCAACGAAAGATCATAAAGCATACCTGACAATGGACAGCCCTGTCTGATACCTCGATGAAACGAGATAGGAGCCAGAACTTGTCCTTGATGCTTAATCAAAATTGCTGAATCTCTGTACAGTTTCCCGACGATATCGAGTCACCTGGGCAGAAACCCAAATGCATCGAGAGCAGTTAAGAGATACTCATGCGAGACGCTATCAAAAGCACTTTGTTGCTCTAATGAAATCATGGCCATTTTTGCACCTGTCTGTTCATGGTAGGCAAACAAATGCTTGGCTACCGCGATGTTGTCGTAGATACTACGACAAGGTACACGATAGGACTGTTCCGGGTGTATTACCGAAGCAATCACTGAGCGGAGTATCGCCCCTAATGCTTTGCAGACGATTTTGTAGTCTACATTGCATAAGGTTACTGGCCTCCAGTTCCCCATCCTCTGCAAATCTCCCTTCTTTGGAATCAAGCGCATAACAGATCTCCTCCAACTAGACTCACTTGACGATGCTTCCTTCGACTTCTTTTGAGTTAACGGATCTTGTTTTTGACGATGCCATAATTTCGAAACATATTTCGAATTTGGCAGATAGCTTTTAGCCTGGCCCTGATGGCATCCCATCTTCTTTGTTGAAGAAATGCAGCATTTCGCTTATCTCCATCTTATCTCACCTATTTAGGTTGCCTGTCGATTACGCGTCTTTCCTAAGTTATGGAAACACTCCTTAATTTTTCCACATCATAAAAAGGGGAACAGAATTGACATATCTAAATTATAGACCAGTTGCTCATCTTTCAGCTATGCCCAAAATATTTGAGGCTATTGTCTGTGATACTCTCTATTTCCACTCTAAACCGTTCATAGGTAGTTTCCAGCATGGTTTTACTAAGGGGAAGTCAACAACTACCAACCTATTGGAGTTTAATAATCATTGTATGTCTGCCATTAATACAGGAAAACAAGTTGACTGCATCTATACTGACTTTAGTAAAGCATTCGACAGGATTAGCCACAAGATACTTTTACATAAGCTTACTTTACTGGGTTTCCCTTGTCGGTTTCTTCCATGGTTAAACTCCTATCTGTCTAACCGTACCCAGAAAGTCTCTTTTCGTGGTATTCTATCCAGGAACATCCTTAACACCTCTGGAGTGCCCCAGGGTAGCCATCTTGGTCCTCTTTGGTTTGTCATTTATGTTAATGACTTACACTTGTTACTACCTCATACCAAAATTCTTTGTTATGCTGCCGAGGTCAAGCTTTTCCGAACTATCTCGAATGCCGATGACTATGCTCTAATTAACTACGACTTGAACACCTTCTACTCTTGGTGTTCTAAGAATTTTATTTCTTTGAATATTGATACGTGTTTTGTTTTGTCTTATTATCGTAAGCGTAGTCCTTTGTTTCTGAATTACTTCATCAATGGAAGTTTATTGTCCAGACTTCACAGCACCAAGTATCTGGGGGTTATTTTTAATTCCGGGCTCTCATTTGAAAACCATATTTCAAATATTGTCAATAGGGCTAACACTGATTTGGGCTTTGTTAAGAGGTTGTCCTGGGAGTTTAATGACCCTTTTGTAACCAAGACCCTCTATTTCGCTTTTGTTAGGCCGATCTTGGAGTATGCCAGTCCTGTTTGGGCACCATTTTATTCTGTCCATATTAATCGGATTGAAGCAGTCCAACGCAGATTTATTAAATTTGCTCTTCGTGGCCTTCCCTGGAACGATCCTTTAGCCTTGCCTCCTTATGCTGATCGACTCAAGTTGCTCTCTATCGACACCCTTGAGAAGAGGCGTGATATTTCTAGGATCCTTTTTATTTTTGGTTGCTTGCATGGTACAATTAATTCCCCTGAGCTTCTTGGGCTCCTAAATTTCTCTGCACCTTGTCGTTCCTTGAGAAACCATGACTTTTTTTCTTTGCCATTTTGTGATACAAACTACAGTTTTAATGAGCTTATTACGTCGTTGTCTCGTCTGTTTAATGCTCATTGGTACGTACTGGACCCACATCTGTCTAAAGCCCAAGTAAAGCGTCTCTTGAATGGTCAGCTTACTTAATGTAGCTTTTTTTTCTTTTTGTTTCTTTTTTCTCTTCTTTTTCATTTCTCTTTTTCTGCTCAATTTTATTTTATAGTCTGTATTTATGTACTATGTGCCTATTTTTAATTTATTTAAATGAGATCAGATGAATTTACAGCTGATATGTTTCTAGCTGGCCTTATGTTTTTGATCGGGTTACTTAAAATGACGGATGTTTTGGAAAGGTTATTTTCAGGAAATACACCGATCGTTTTGTTGAAACATATATAAGTTATTAGAACATTGCTCGACGTTTCGGGTCCAAGTGCGGCCCTTCTTCGGGAGCTCTATATACATATAATAGTAACACATGAGTTCAAGTGTTTTTAAAAAAAATTCTAAATATAAATATTTTAAATACCTTATGTCTGTCTACGGCGCGTATAAATATTTCTTAAAGATAATAATAAATAACACATAAGCAACATGGAAAATAAACTAAAGTAAAAAAGAAAAATACATTATTAATAAATTAAAATACTCTTTAGAACAGAAAAGACAATTACTGTCTACGAGGACAAATATGTAACTAAGCGGCAGTTGAGAAAATGTTAGTATTAGTATTAGTCATACAATTTTTTAACATTTTCTCAACGACCGCTTAGTTACATATTTGTCCTCGTAGCCAGTAATTGTCTTTTCTGTTCTAAAGAGTATTTTATTTTATTAATAATGTATTTTCCTTTTTTACTTTAATTTATTTTCCATGTTGCTTATCTGTTATTTATTATTATCTTTAAGAAATATTTATACGCGCCGTAGACAGACATAAGGTATTTAATATATTTATATTTTGAATTTTTTTTTAAAGAACTTGAACTCATGTGTTACTATTATATGTATATACAGCTCCTGAAGATGGGCCGCACTTGGACCCGAAACGTCGAGCAATGTTTTAACAAATTATATACGTTTCAACAAAACGATCGGTGTATTTCCTGAAAATAACCTTTCCAAAAAATCCGTCATTAAATGAGATCATTCTATGTTGTACATTTTCTTTTTGTTTTAATTTTGTAGTAATCAGCTATGTGATGAAATTTGTAGAAATAAATAAATAAATAAAAGGCCTCACTTTGGTATATGGTAGACGAACCGCATACTGTCCGAGCATTCAACGAAGATTCACCAGTAGCGGCTCCAATGAATGATCATAAAGCATACCTGACAATGGACAGCCCTGTCTGATACCTCGATGAAACGAGATAGGAGCCAAAACTTGTCCTTGATGCTTAATCAAAATTGCTGAATCTCTGTACAGTTTCCCGGCGATAACGAGCCACCTGGGCGGAAACCGAAATGCCTCGAGAGCAGTCAAGAGATACTCATGCGAGACGCTATCAAAAGCCCTTTGTTGGTCTAATGAAAACATGGCCATTTGTGCACCTTTCTGTTCATGGTAGGCAAACAAATGTTTGCTAGCGCGATTATGTCGTAGATACTACGACCAGGTACACAATAGGACTGTTCAGGGTGTATTACCGAAGCTATCACTGAGCGGAATTGAAGACTTCCAAAAGGTAAGGAATTAATAAATCCCTGAAACGTATGAAGAATTCTGCAGTCAAGCCGTCATAACCAGGTGAAGTGTGTCGCCTTAGATCCTTTGTCGCAGCAATCATATCCTCCAATGTGATTACTGAATCCAGCAGCTCCTTACTGTCTTCAGAGAAAGTGGGAATATTCTCAAGCAATTCATGATTGGTCGAGGATGTTGCCGACGTCGATTCAGAGTAGAGACTACTGTAGTAGTCTCGAATATATTCTGATAGCTGTTGTCCGTTGAGGACTTGTCAAAATTCATCAATTATCGATTCGACCTCACAAGAAGCAGTACGACGTCTAGTCGCCTGACCGAAGTATTCGGTTGGAGAATCGCCTTCTCTCAGCCAGCGCTTGTAAGTCTGTGTCGCCAAGCGTTCCTTTATTCCATTGAAATAAACAATCAACCCCGGCTGAGTTGGGAGAAGAGCTGCCACCCAACAGACCCCCGCCGACAAGCTAGAAGCTTGATAGCCACTTCGATTGAAACTCGTCTCGATAAAAGACCGAATCTGGAGCTTTCCAACATCCCACCATTGACTAAGAAAATGAAAGTCAGCTTTCCTCTCTTGCCAATCGTGCCAGAAATCAATGAACTAATTGATGAATTGCTCGGAATTCAACAAAGTGTTATTGAACATCCAGTATGCAGTTCGTCTTTCAACTAGAGTGATGGTCGCCACTACAAAAAGATGATCACTAATCGAACACACTTCATGAGTGACACCAACGAAATGTTCTAGTATTCCAGGTGAGACGTAAAGTCTATCAATTCTGGAGCCTGCGAGACTTCCATGGATATTTCGCGAGACCCTCGTGTATGTAGGATGCATCCAACGATAGATATCCACGAGTCTGAAAACACCGACAAAATTCCTCAATCGTGTAGCATTGACAGAGTTGAACTCAACTCCAGAGTGCCGATTAATTGAAGGATTCAGAGTGCAGTTGGAATCACCTCCGAGGACAGTTTCACCGCTAAAATTCACCAGACAGGTCTGAACACTATCAAGAACTTGTCTTGTAATGTCCTGGTCATGAGGAAGGTACACGTTTACTACGTTGATATTTTTGTATTGAATGACAAAGTCCAAGGAAGAAGCGAAGCCTGGGAAGATATCTGTATAGACAGGAGACGATAGTGTAAATTTGTTGGTTACAATGATTGCCACCCCTGAGCCTCGGCGAGGCGCAGGTGTGGCAAACATTGCATAGCCAGTGTGTAAATAAGCATAGCGCTCAAGTTGTGTATATGTGTCTTGTGTAAAATTCGTCTCCTGTAGAAGCGCGATGTCTATATCGAACATTTTGACATGTTCGATAGTGCTGTGTAACCTTGTATGTGCACTTAAACCCCCGGTGTTGATAGAGCTATCTTGCACATTCAAAGAGATGCAAAGCACAAACGATGATGGTACGACGTCTACGAACGAGGGGAGTCGACCAAGCAATGCTCCTGCATCAACTCCTCCACCTTCCTATGAAGTCGTTCTAACCGCGCAATATCGTTGTACTTCCTCCTCTTCCTGGACTCCTGTTGTAGGAGTTGAAGCTGAGGAAGTAACAACTCTGGCCTCTCCAGCTCCTTTACAAGAATACTCCAGATTTTATCTGAATTCTTCTTGTACTGGAGCTGGGCAAGAATTTCGGAGATCTTCTTCCTAGGAAGGGTCTCCATCCCCTTCGAGACTTCAAATTGGCAACCAGTCGAAATGATACTATCACACGACTCGCAGCCACCGAAGCTCGAAAGACCAGTCTCATCCAAGCCGGTCATGTCGCAGTTCGAAAGCTGCTCGAGAGATGCTTCCACCTCCCTCACAACAACCTTCGAAATGCCAGCTCCACTATCGTCCTCCTCCGAGTGGGGCCGCTTTGATGCGACTGGCTTTGCTGGCTCTGGAGGAGGCAGCATCACACGGTCAACTTTCTTCCTCCTCGTCCTTTTTTTGTTAAAAGAATGGCTAGTTGACTCCTCGTCGGAAGTAGCCGTGTTTTCATGTGCCGACGTGGAGCCGTTTACAGCCATAACTTTTTTTTGCCTTTAGGACAACTTCAGGCACCTTTACCACTGGCTGCTCCAAAATAGCAGGTTGAGTGCCGGCCGAAGGCTCCTTCTCCAGATCCACTACTGTAGTAGGGGCTTCCTTCGAGGGAACCCTCGGTTCAGCCTTCTTCCCGGTTCTCCTGGGGCAGTCAGCAATAAAATGCCCTACCTGCATGGCATTTCGCTTCGGTGCCCACGTCTATCCAGTATCTCGAGCCGGATATACCCAGGTAAAAGCCTGACCGAAGCGTGCACCCCTCATTTAAAGTGATGGACGCTTCCCGGCTAGTACCGAAAATACCCCGCCCGAGACCCTCGTCCTCGATTTTAATGGGAATGGCGCAAACCTTTCCATGAACCTTCCCGAATCTCCCAAGGAAATTCGAGAGTTCTTCATGTTGGGCTCGCATAGGGACCCGTGAAAACACGACCTTCCTGGGCTACTCTTTTAGCGGGAATGGAACGAGGTGTCTACCCTCCACCACGATGCCCTCAAGCATGACCTTGGTAGCGCTTTCGAGGGTCGTGTTGTACACCTCGACCATTCCCCCAGCTATAATTCCCATTGAGAAAAGCTGTTCACAGGAGATGACGCGGAAGATTGTCTTCAGGTATGCAGTCTAAGGACACCCTCTGATGTGCTCAAGCTGCATCCCGTAGCTCTACTCCTGCCACCTCCCGCCAAAGAAGCCCTGGAGACCCGCACTGGTCTTGGGCCTGGGCTTACCCGCGTCCAATGGGGGTGGACGAGGAGTGATGCCTTTACTCAAAATTTCTATGGCTGACTCTTTAGTGGAACTGCCACTTACCTGCTGTGCATAAGAAATCCCTGCAACTACCGCCGGGGATCGTGGTGATGCTGCTGGTCCTGCTGGTGCCATTTGATTAGTGTTCTGGCCAGTTGGCTTTGTGGTGGCCAGTGGTGGCCTCATCACAATTCCGCTGGGCTTGGGCGCTGAAGACGAAGCCTTTTGGACCACTTCCTTCAGGGTAGGATGCTGCCTCAGGGTAGAAGATGCTGGCTCAGCATTTGTTAGAGCTGCAGCTACAGATTCTGCAGCAATAGCTGTAGTTTTTGGAGCTGTTACTCCAGACTCTTCTCCGGCAGTCCAGTTTTCCTGGCAATTGCCTTGGTCTCTTCACTTGGGCCCTTATTGACCTCTTCACTTGGGCTCTTAATGGCCTTTTCTGTGGGCCAATGGGGGTTTTATAAGAAGAAGAAGAACCATTTTTGTTCTTCTTTCTCCTTCCATTTGATTTGGGGGGATCATCAGTCCCCCCAGAATCGCTGCTGCTGCACGTACTCATATTGAGTGCGGCAGTATAAATTTTAATTGTTTCAATAGAAAATTGTTTTTTATTATTAATTTAATAAATTTTACCACTTCAGAATATAAATTTTGCTATCTAAAAAATTTCTCACAATTTCGACGTTGCCATCGCAATGGCCAAAATTAATGTTTTATATATTTATCTTTAATTATAGTTTATTTCACACACTATACACACACACAACTAGTATATTAGTTAGAGACCAATTCACGCATTCTTTTTTAGTACGAATCGCTGCTTTTAATAATTATTATTTATGGAAGCTCCAAATTGACACGACCGCTCTCTTTGAAATAATAATAATAATAATAATTTTTTATGTATATAAGCTCTTTAATAAAAACGTTATAAAATGACTCTTAATATAAAAAACAAAACATGTAAAAAGTGGCTCTGAAAACAGAAAAAATGCTCTAACTAAACTAAATCTAAAAGGTCGCAAAAGGCTCAAACAATACAAAAAAGAAACTTGGCAAAATGTATGAAGACTTAAACTAGACATGGCACATAAAAACACAAAAGAATAAAATACAAAGGTAAAAGATAAATGTAAAAATTTAAAAATTTTCACAATAATTTTGAAATAATGTTATAATGCCAATGTGAGAGCTAGTCTCGAACGTGGGAGGGAGTGCCGGTTTTTGAATAGATTACTCAGCGTGTTTCAAATTCAAATATAAAATTTTATTTTTTCATAATTCATATACTTAACCTTATATCACAAATTCACACAAAAATTAAAAAGAGCTTAAAACTAGAAATTCAAATTAACAATTCATTATGTATATATTTAAAAATTCAATAATAAAAAGAAGAAAAAAAGTGGTCCAAAAAAACGTTGTCCGTCTCTTTAATTCTGAAAAGAAGAAGAAGACAATCGGAATTAGTTTTTGTCACCTTCTAAACTACTAGAATAATAATGCTGCTAATACGTGTGGGCATTAAGGCAGTAAAAATGATGCACACAAGAATTTTCTATGAATCTGTTTGATGGTAGCGGCCCTGTCAGACAGAAAAGCTGAATAAGCACAAAAAAGGGGGTGCAGCAGCGTGCTGCAACGTGTGGTTCAAAACAGAATGAGACGAAATTTTCAGATTAGACTCTGAACAGAATTATACTTCTGTAATAAATATGAAAAATGATTTCAGATTAAACTCTGACCAGAATTATACTTCTGTAATAAATATGAAAAATGATTTCAGATTAAACTCTGACCAGAATTATACTTCTGTAATAAATATGGGAATTTCAGATTAAACTCTGAACAGAATTATACTTCTGTAGTAAGGATGGGAATATATTTTCAGATTAAACTCTGAACAGAATTATACTTCTGTATGGAGGATAGGAATATATTTTCAGATTAAACTCTGAACAGAATTATACTTCTGTATGGAGGATAGGAACACGATTCTTATTTTTCAGATTAGACTCTGAATCAGACGAACTCTGATAAAAGAATGGTGCCATCTATTGCAACTCGTCGGCCTTTCATAGCCGCCGCATCCAGTTATTAGCTCTCGCCTCTCGGTGTTGCCCTAGCGACGTTTATTGCAATTGCTCGTATTCTGACTGCGGCGAAGGCGAAGACAGCTGACTGTGTAGATGTCATTAAATCACATGAAAAAGTTGTCAACAATACAGAGGTACATATGATTTGGTAAGTTTGTGATTTATTGTTAATTATTCCTTTTGCTAAATGATTTCCTTTGGATTATTTTCAGATTAAAAAGGTAACCTGATAAGCATTAATTGCTGTGGATGTGCAGTTTGCATTTTTGGGGAAGATAAATTATTCGTCAGTTTTTAGATAAGTATTCTGTGAC